>JAYMTA010001846.1:0-18487 GCA_036897625.1 Pelargonium cotyledonis
ATAACTATGAATGGTTTATATAGAACTTGATAACTCTATCAATTCTTCACTTATCCGATGTGAGACTTTTAATCAAATATTTGAACTTTTTATATCACTTTCTCACTCCATATTTGTTCCAAGTTTTCAATGTGGGACAAACTTTACATGTCATTCTTCATTTTTTTTTTCTTATCCTCAATTTAACTGTACATTGCAAACTTATTTCCAACTTTTCAAATTCCTACCAATACAATAAAATATTAGAAGAATTTGAAAAAAAAAATTCAATTATGATTTTGTACTTGATTTTTTAAAAAAAAATAATTAAAAGAGTTTCGCAAATACATAATCTATTTTTTATAATAAAAAAAACATGCACCTGACCAAATAGTAATAATAAGTAAAATTATAATTTGCATTACATATCACTATCAATGCAAAAAACACCACTAATGCACAAACTAAAGTTTATCCTATAAATAAATCAAATGACATATTTGAAGAATTGTCTAATTAATCTTAAATATAATAAAAATAAATAATTTTTATTTTTTAGAACCATACTTATAAACACATATTTACAGTTCAACTTATGCGCACACATTTTATAAACTATTACATTAACTAATGGACGTATCAACTTTGGATTTGAATTTTAGTTTATATGACAACTCAATGAGACATGATATTATAATGAATTCAAAAACGATATAATTTATATTTTTATTTTTATTATATCACTAAAAAATTGTTGTTTTACATAATTATAAGTGTACAATTTATTAGTGTGAATTAGATGAAATAGATAACTATATTAACTTATGAATATGTGAACTTTAAATTTGGACATTTTAAAGTAAAAATTAATTGAAAATAACAGTATTTTGATACCAACAATATTTTAATAAATCTAAAATATACTTTTGTATTTTTAAAATTGTTCATATAGTTTTTCGTTGAATTTTATTTAAATTTTTAAATAGTATGTAAAATAAAATCTCAGACATAATTTATATCAAATTAATATTAAATTTTACAGTGAATTCTTACTACCCGTGCATCGCATGGGATGCATACTAGTTACGAAGTGATTTCAAAGTGAAATTTTAGTGTTATTATCCACCAATCACCACCTACATTATTTAGATGATATCATATATTTGCTATAATAATTTGTCATTCATCTAACAACATACTTGTCTTGTTCGTGTCACTATTGATTTGTACCATGATGACGCTTGACTAGAGACAATTTAAGAACAACTAATTATTCCAATGTCATTTAAACACAAAAGGGTTAAAGGCATCAATAGTATCCAAAGTTTCGGCTGATATCCAATTTAGTACTTAAAATTTAATTGTACTAAAGTTAGTACCTAAACTTCAATTTTGAACCTAATTAAGTACCTACCGCCTCTGTCCGTTAAATGTACCGCTAACTCGATGACGTGTCATCTCTTGATTTTTTCGACGACCGAAAAATTCAAGAGATGAATTTTCCGGTCACCGGAAAAATCAAGAGATGAATTTTTCGGCTATAAAAATCCAACAAACTTGCCTTTTGATTTATGAGAAATGAAAATAAAAAAAATAGAAAACTTTCAAACTCATCAAAACTTGCAAGTAGTAAAAAAAAACAATTTACAATTCTTCTTTATGATTTCTTTTTGGTTCTATTTACTCGTCACCACTGTTACCTAAAACCACAAGCACTATCATATTCAATTATTCATCTTCTTCCTAATCCATTAGCCACCACCACCGAGGACGGCGTGGTCCAGAGCAACGGCGAGCCAGCAGCAACAGATCCTCGGTACACAACTAGATCTGGAGCAATGACGAGCTAGCAGCCACAACCACTTCGTCTATGGCGAAACTCGAACAGATCTCACGACAACGATGGTGTCCAGATCTGAGCATAACCCTCGCCGGCAAAACCTCAAGGTTTCGCCCTCATCTCTGTCACCACGGCCTCGCCCTCGTTTATGTCGCCGCACTATAAATCGACGTCGTCTCCAGCCTTACCTTACCACCGGAGCTGCAAATCGACGTCGTGCCTCAGATCTGGGGTCAGAAATTTTGGGTTTCTGAAATTTTTGGGTTAATTTGATGTATGGGGTTTCAATTTGATGTTGGGGATTTCAATTTTTAGGTCAATTTCATGTTTGAATTTTTTGTTTTGAAGCAAATTGCGTGTTTGTGAATGATTTAGTTTTGTGTTGCCGGCAAATTCATGTATTGAAATTTTCGGTTGCTGGCAAATTCATATCTTGAATTTTCCGCTGGCCAAATTTTTTTTAACTGCCACGTCAGTTATTTAACGGATCAATTAACGACATCTATTAAATTAAGTTCAAAATTAAAGGGTAGATATTAACTTTATTACAATCAAATTTTAAATACCAAATTAAATTTCAGCTCAAAATTTGAATCTCTTTAATGACTTTTAACTCCACACAAAATAACTAACATGCACATATTATTATATTGGAAAAGATGAGAATCATCAAAATGATTTGTCTCTAGGATATTAACCCAATCCCACCTTGTCCCACGTGACATTGTCTTTATTAAATCACCGTAATCTTCACTTTCTGAGTATCAATGACCTATTAAAACATGATGTATAAAGAGAAAAATAACCTACCATTATAACGTTTAATCACCAAGACATAGTAAGTCAAGTGCTTAATCCTATTTTGGATTCCTTCTTAGTTCTCAAGTTTGAGGTTTTTTGTCGACAGTATGTGGTATGATTTGTGAGGTAGAGTTTAAGGTGAAACTTTCTTAAAAAAATAAAAAATATTGTTATTTTAATTATGATGTTCCGTCGCTGATTAAAAAAATAAAAATTCTAACGTTTAGTCCCCATAATATAAAAACCAATGGGCAAAAAGAAGTGGAAAACAACGCAATTTGCCGGAATCAGAGACGGAATATAACCACACAGATTCCTCCGCCGTCCAAGCCGGTCGTTATCAATGCCAATTAATTAATTAATTAATTTACTAATCA
The DNA here is from genome assembly GCA_036897625.1 of Pelargonium cotyledonis. NCBI lineage: Eukaryota > Viridiplantae > Streptophyta > Magnoliopsida > Geraniales > Geraniaceae > Pelargonium > Pelargonium cotyledonis. Next base: position 2,998 of record JAYMTA010001846.1, read on the forward strand.
CAATTATTAATTTAAAATAAAATAAATTAGGAAGTAACTAGGCAAGCAACTGGAGGCTCCAATGTTTGGTCGCAACTTGCAACAACCAAGTATTGGTAAGAAGGTGAGGCACACGCGCGCATACACGAGTCCCTCCGTGAGTGGGTTGTGGTCATGACTCTCTCTCTCTCTCTCTCTCCGCTTGTTTTCACATTTGTTGTTCATTTTCTCTCTCTGTCATTTCGTCGAACAGGTAGCTGAGACCACGTCTTCGGAGAGAGAGAGAGAGAATCTGAAGAAGGAAGGAAGGTACTGCAAATATTCTTTGGGGGTTTGTGAGCCCAACGACCCGCCAAATTCCTGCAGCTCCAGGTTTTGGGGATTCTAGATCTGGCATCGCTCTCTTTCCTTTTGTTAGTTCGGTTAGTGCTCGTGTTTTGCTTTCGTTTTCTTCAGCTTTGAACTCAGCTTTGTGACAATTTGGCTGGAAAGTGTTGTCAACTTTTCTGTTTGTTCATATGATTTGTTTATGTGAAATGGTTTCTTCTAGAAATGTTGTTTGTTTGTTGTTGTTTAGTTGGAATTGGCAATTTCTAGGTGAGAATTTCGTTGAGATGGTGAAGAACCCAACTGGAGGCTCATCTAAAACTAGAGTTGTATATTTTGCATCTTCATGAGCTAGACTGACCTAGGTGAATTGCTATGCATCTCAATTGTTCAATGATGTGAACTTTTATCTATATACTCCTATCGGTGGAAGAGGGATAATATTTGCTGATCTAGTCAGAAACTTGATGTCCAATATACAAGGAGCTACTATTGTTGTTATTTCACACAATCCTAAAATGTGTGTCTTGTGTTCTTTTTTTGAAAAAATAAGTTAGTGTTGTTCTTTTTCCATGTACGCGTTTGTTGCAACAGACTCAGAGGTTCTAACTAATTACTAGAGGGATATTGTTGATAATTCATGTAACTATCTTTCTGAAAAAACAAAGAGGACACTAGTTGTGATACAAAAGAGTGTATTATGTGTTAAAGGTGAAACTCTATGTATTGGAAAACTATGGTCTTTAGGTCTTTTTAGTGTTATTCTAGGAGATCATGTGCACCAAGTCATCCAAAGTGATTTCAAACGCAGCTATCTATAGCAATCTTGAATAATAAAAAATTAATTATGGTTAATATGGTATAGTAACCCCATTAAGGTTCAAGTTATTATTTCCCTAAATAGAAAAGTTTGACGTAACGTATAATCATATCAATCTTAAACAAGTTTTCAGTTTATTATAATCCTTTGCATTTCTGCAAATTGAAATAAATAAAGGAATACCTTTTATTCTATCATAACACAATGGTGTAGGTTTAGATAATTGTGTGATACTATCTGCATCCATTGTTAGTGATAACAAAGTTTCATTCTGATGTACTTTCTGTTATCCCATTGCCTTTTCCATCTTTCTTTCTCTAGTGATCCAATAGATACCCACCACAATTAGGTTACAGGTGATACTTTATTCTTCTTAAAAATCGTCATTTTTGGTCATCAATGAGGAGAGTATTTAAGTGTTTCTTATCTGGTGCTTGAAGCTCTTTATTCCATTAGTCACTTCAAATGCTGCTATCAATTACTGGCTTTTATTTGTACTAACACTAAATAGATATCAGTATATCACAATTGCTCACAAACCAAGCTGAGATCTTTCTTCAGTAGAGTTGTAACCCCCTACCCTAATCTGAGTTTATGCCAATATAGGTTTACAAAAGACGTTTACTTATATATGGTCTGCTGAAGAAGACTTGTCATGCAAGACCTTGACTTTTTTCGTAGAATCAGCATTGTGGGGCTATGGAAGGCTCAGCTGGAGATTGGGAATTTCAGTTGGCTTGAGTTAGATTAGTCTATAGTTGATGCCTTGATGGTTATGAGTTTCTGTAGTTGTTGTGCTTAGGCAGGGTAAAGTGGGTTGGGTTTACCTTGAGGCCTAAGTGCCGCATTATGAAGTCATGCTGAATTTATTTATTGCCTCGTCTTGCTGGCTATTGGACATAGACCTAATTCTTCTCGTGAGCTAGAGAAATCTTATCGCCTCTTGAAATTTCGCTATCTATAGTCAGAAGTTCAATTTTGGGAATTATTAAATGCATAAGGCTGTTTGCCAAAAAAAAAAAAAAAAAAAAACAAACAAATTTATAGAAGTTTATAGTTCTTTAATATGATATTGATGGCTTCATTCTTTTCTTTTTCATATATAGATAAATGTCAAATGTATGAACCAAAGAGTGTTCCTAGTCCAAGTTTAGTCCGCAGCTATTCAATAGTTCATGGTCAACAATTAGATTGTGGTGGTGGTGCAATGGACCCTACTGGTGGAGGGAACAGTCTCAACAATGCTAGTCTTGCCTCAAAGCAACGGTTACGTTGGACACATGAGCTTCATGAACGCTTTGTTGATGCTGTGGCTCAACTTGGTGGGCCAGATCGTGAGTAACCTTCTTGTACTTATTGGGTGCTGTTATTATTATTAATTTTTTATTACCATAACCCTGGATTGTGATTTTCGTTGTCTGGTGTTGCTTATAGCTTGAAAATTAACCGAGCAGTCCTTTCTATATTACATCTTGATTTGTTTAAACGCTCAGTTGATTTTCTGTTAGATACTTAGATATTTTGGAAGATTCACTGGCTGTTGACTGATCCACTGCTTCTTAAATATTCAGTACTTACTTTCATTGCTTATATATGTTATGAAGGGTGCTAATTATAGCAAAGAGAGGTCTGTAGGCAGTGCTTGAAATTTGAGTATATTGTCTTGTGCATTAATAGTCTTTTGACTAGCAGTTGTATGAACTACCCGTGCTTCATAGGTATGAACTTATATTGATTTTTTCACTCATCACTTGACCTTGACTTAAGTTCTTCCTTGTCATGGTTGGTATAGTTAACCCTTGCAAAAATATTGGACAGCTCCCTTTTGAGAGAACTTAATGAACTGTGAAAATCTGGGCCTAGTTCAATTTTTTTTTTTTTTTAATTGCTTAAGAAACCTTTCATGTTTTATGTATGAAATAAGTGGGATTGTGAAGATGTCATTGAAGATCTTACTTTACTTGTGTTTTCATCTTAACCTCTGTTCTCTTTTCCCTCAGGGGCTACACCCAAAGGTGTTCTTAGAGTCATGGGTGTGCAAGGTTTAACAATTTACCATGTCAAAAGCCATTTACAGGTATTTATCAAAGCATGCAGAACTTTATTTTACATAGACAGGAAGGGTCTTTGTTTAACTCTAGTTTTGTGTTAAATTCAGAAATATCGTCTGGCGAAATACCTTCCTGATTCCTCATCTGATGGTAGGTGTGCTTAGTCTTTATTTGTGTATGCATGCACTATTTCATAAAAAGCTACAGTAACTTGAGGATGGATTTCCTGACCCTGTTTCACAGTTGGTAAAGGTTTTCTACAATGAAACCTTCCTTGGGAGGATCTTTTTATTAACATGTTCGTAATTTTAATGCAAGGGAACAAAGTTGACAAGAAAGAATCCGGGGATTTGCTCTCTAACATGGACAATTCATCGTAAGTCAATCTGTTTTTTTTTCCTTTTCTTTTTGCTTATAGTTTCAGCAAAGAGTTGGCAAATAGTTCATGACAGTGGAAACATGTTTGTGGAACTTCAAGTTTGTATATACGAATTGCTGTCTTGTAAATATATTGGACATCTGTAATGTTTTCTTCGGTTGGATATTTGATAGATTTGTGTATGTTATACTCTCTAAATTGTATGTTTTTCTGATGACAACTTGCTGATGAACTACTTGACATTTTTTCTCCATATGCAGTGGAATGCAGATTACTGAAGCACTCAAGCTTCAAATGGAAGTGCAAAAGCGACTGCATGAGCAATTGGAGGTAGAATTTCAATTTTATTTTGTAGTATCCAGTCAAGTAGCTCACTGTACCGCTCTATTCCATTGCGATTATCTTTATTCTCTACTTCAAATCAAGAGGGGGAAAAGTGAGAAAAGGAATATCTAGTTAAGTGGATAATAGAACTTTAGTTGGTAAAATTTCAACCCAGATCATGCATTACTCATGGAAGAATATGAATGATTTCGTTTAGAGGATGACCAGTGCCCTATCAGCAAATGATATATTTCTCCTTTTGCATGTTTTCTTTTTTGATACTCTTGTTTTTAGCCATAAAGATTTCACTGCAGCTGAGTACGCAATTCTTAGGATACATACACCTATTATTTGAGTCCCATATGCAAATCCCATCATTATGGTGGAATATCAATCTATAGATATTAACATTGCAGGGAAAGGATAATAAAAACTATCAGACTATATATCATATTTGTAAAGGGAAGGCAGAGTGGTGATTTTTGTTGTAATTTTGGTGCCCAAGTATATATATTATGCTGAGATGTCTGACCAAGCATGATTTTTTTTAATTGTTAAATTCAACAGGTGCAAAGACAGTTACAGCTACGTATAGAGGCCCAAGGAAAGTATTTGAAGAAAATAATTGAAGAGCAACGACGACTTAGTGGAGTTCTCACAGAAGAGCCTGGCTCAGGCATTTCAGCCCCGGTGGCAGAGACTCATTCGGAACCGGACAATAAGAGTGACCCAGCAACCCCTGCCCCGACCTCTGAATCCCCCCTCCCTGACAAATCCCCCAACGAACTAGCTCTGGCCAAGAGCCTTTCTGTTGATGAATCTTTGTCTTCTCTCCATGAGCCATTAACTCCAGATTCCGGTTGCCATGTTAGCTCCCCAGCTTGTAGCCCCAAAGGTGAGAGGTCAATGAAGAAGCAAAGAGTGAGCGTAGATGCGGAATTTCCTAAACCGGAGATGATGCTCACACATCAGATACTAGAGTCTAGCTTAAGCTTAAGTCCACTTACCAGCAACCACAACCCCTTTTCCTGACTAGGCAGCAGCTTGATCCTTCGCCCAGGATAACAGATAGGAATGAACACTAAATTGTAAAACGTTTCAGGAGATGGCCTGTATCTAGTATTCAACATTGTATCTGCACAATTTGGGACTGCTCATTTGATTTTCGCCTTGTATCAGATGTGACTTCTAATTAGGCCAGAACTCTTAGATGCTGCCTGGCTGAGGCTGAGATAGATAGATAGGTTTAAGAAAACTGTGTTTTTATGTTCATCTCTGTTGGAATAAAAGTTGTGGGAATAGTTGGTTAACTTTGATGCCATGTAAGGTAGTTAAAAACAGGCATACAAATAACTGTCTTGTCCTTTTATTCACTTCAATTTCCAAATGTTTGTCATTTAGAAAAGAGCATAACTTTGTGTTCAGACCAATGATTTTTTACTTTGTTTTTTACAAATTTTTAGAGGATCATGATTAAGATTTTACATTTTTGTAAAGTTGAATTTTATATGCTTAAAATAAAATGGCAACTCATCAATATTTATGTCCATATCCCTCCCTTATGCACAACTTCAAGAAAGAAAGGAAAAGATAAATAAATAAATAAGCAGAACTGGACTGGAATTGCCCTTTTCTTCCCCACTCACTCTCTTCCCCGATAATGAAACCAATTCTAAATACAGATTATCCACAAACATTCCAAGCCACATTGAATTCCAATACAAAATGTGCAAAGCATGGACAGGGGAGGACATATTCATTACCCAATTAGCATATGTCCAGGAATCTCCCGACTGCAAAATGGATTTGAACTACAAACTATGAAACAAACAAAAAGACCACCAAGAAGATACAAAGATATGATAGTAACAATTACAGTTAAACTTCTCTATGCAGTCATGAAGAGGCATGTCTCTTATGGTGCACTCGTCTTAGAATGCAATGACGCAGTCGTTTGCTTAGTGCTTCTAACTTATCCAATTTCTCGCGACTACTTTTCTTCTTAGCTTTTATTTTCTTTCCCTCCTTCGGCGGGTCTGGTGATTTTTGTTGTATGCATCTCATGGGTGTTGCAAGTGCCTCAACAGTCATCTAAAACAATATAGGCAACCGACAAAAATATCATTAAGAACAGCAAAACTACATGCATAATCAACCAATGCACTTTTAATCTGAATACCCAGGTTAAGTACTACATAAGCATGGTTCTACTATGTACTCGTAGCATTTTTTTTATTACAAAACTAGTACAGAGGAAAGTAATTCAAGGCGAGACAAAAGGTCCCATAATGCAACTCCTAACTAACTACACTGCCTAAAGTAGAGCCTAGACTTCAGTGTGTTGCTTCCTTCTGTCATTATCCAACCTTAATTGGCAGAAAATATTTTCCAATCTGTTAGGCTTACCAAGCCTATGAAGAATGAACTCAGATCAGTCAAATCACACCTAAACTAAATTATGTTTCCATGGAGGTAAATTGATAGGTGTCAATGCCAGCTCCTCATCAGCACCTAACACCATGCTTTATATTCCTACCAGGAATGAGGTCTAATGATGATGACATGGAAATGATTGCTACTGAAATTGTGTTTGATGTGGATGAAAGCATGTCCACAAATCTGCATGCGGTGGTGGGTACTAGGTTTTAGTTGGTTCAACTAGCAGTCTCTTGGTGGCTAACCGAATGCCAGAGACCCACATCCTCCTTTACAACAAAGTATGAAGGGGGTAGGGGACAGCAGGGCCACCCTAGCTTAGGCCAGCTTATCGATCAGAAAGAAAAAGAAATGCTGTAATGACATGCTTAGTAATAGAGACAGAGCTCCCCACCTGCTGGTTTTTATCAGCAGCTGTGCAATTTGCAGTAGATTCTTCGTCAGTGCCCCCTAAGGATGAGCATCTACCCCAACTTTCTCTATTTGAGCTTGTATATGAGCAACACTCCTCATTCTGACCATCTGGCTTATCCTGTAAAGCAATATATGCAAAACCATGTAAAACAAAAATGGAAGAAATATGCAAAATCTATAAGGGTAGAATAAGTGTATAACTCGTTGCATGGGTCACGCATTAACCCACAATTAGACCACAGGCAAAATGAGCAAATCCTTTTATTCTTCATCACTTGAATTTGAAACCGGAATTTTTTATACTTAACTTTCCTAGATAAGAATCGAATGAAGCCAGCCAACATATGAACTATTTTGGCAGAGTAGCATAACTAACATGGGACTTCAAATTTAATCTAATGATATATCAAGTTACAAGTTACTTGCTATTATATATTTCATGGAGATTCCAAAATAAGATCACCTCTAAACATAATGGGTTGTCACCATTTTGTATGTTGTCCTCGTACAGATTCAGCATGGAATCCTAAATTATTGACAAGAAAATAAATATTGTCAAGATGTAATAAAAATGAAGATACTCAACGAAAAAAGGCAATTAGTACTGAACATACATCTGCAGTGGAAGCTGGTGCAGTTTCAGTCAGAAGTTGATCCACAGATTTTGCAGTTGCAATGATAGGAGGAGCAGAAGATGAACTTGCAGCATTGGTTGATGCAGAACGTAGTCCATTAATTATCTCACATATCATGCTCTGAATATGAAAAGGGGAAATAGATCTGAATTAATTTCTTCTCCGGAGATATCAAGATGAAGAAGGAACTGATGTGGGACATTTGTAAAATCTTGTGGCATAGTAGAAAAATATCATCCATCAACCTAAAATTGCTTTCACGAGGTACCACTTTTCTAGGTGAATCCCACGAGATTAGTGGACAACAGAATTACCACATGCACATTGACATAAAGTCTTCATTGGATACCCTCCATCTAGGTGAATACTAAGCAACAGCTCAGTGACAAAATAATATTGGCATGAACAGCCCCCGGATATCTTGTAGGTTTGAAATGTTAGGGCGTAAAAACTATATTGGAGACTTGGAGTAAGCAGAAAACAGAGGCATTAGAATCATTGGCTACTAAACAAAATACATTTTAATAAGATGATGCTTCAAAATTCCATATGGGCCTAGTGTGAAATGGAAATCACCTCATTGATTCCAGCACCAACCTTCAGATCCCCCAAATTGTAGTATTTCTCAAGCTTACTTGAATAGGTAGTAGAAACTTGAGGAGGACGAAGGACATTGTAGAAGAAGATAGAAACTGAGTCATAATAGAACTGTGGTCGAGAGGAGTTGTGATCGCCATCAAACTTAATAATATTTTTGTCTCCCTGCATGCGATAAAAAAAACTTGGTTAATCTTTAGATATGAGCTAACAACAGCTTATTACCACAAAACCACCAAGATCTTTTAAATGGCACATTACCGAATAAGACTTAAAGATGCGATCAGCATGGTGAGGTTGAATGAATTTGTCACCACTCGCATGTCCAAATAAAGCAGGAATATATGTTTTGGGTGCAACCTGACAAATGTATAGAACATCAACATACTAGAAAGAATAGATAAATAAGCATATTTACCACATTAAGTATACAAAAAGTTGAGTACCATACATATGCTCATTTCATTACAAGTGCTCTTTGTCCAAATAAATAACTTATCACTGTAGAATATGCTAATCTTCTAAAGGACATTAAAGGAATCATGCAAAGATGCTAATATATATAATCCAATATTACCAATGTATTAAACAATAAACACAAGTCTAGACATTAGACAAACCTTGAGGCAATTAAGATCCATAATATCAAATTTTGCCTTTTTTTGTATAACTCGACGCATGTACTGTACTGCCACCTTAACCTGAACACAGAGAGAGAGAGAGAGAGAGAGAGAGAGAGAGAGAGAGAGAGAGAGAGAGAGAGAGTCAACGTCAACACAACACAATATATAAAGCTAGGCTCATATTTTATTGTGCCAATAGTCAAATGTAGCATAGGATTGATAAAGTAAGCATAATATGGTAACCCTTACGTATCATTCGCATATTATTAATAAGACTAACCAAGCAGCCTATACTGAGGAAAAAAGGTATAAGGGAAGAGAGGAATGCATACTGTAAATTTGGGAAGTCGGATTTTGTACACATCCACAAGTTCCATCATTAAATCAAATAGATTAGAAAATGCACTATCCAACACCATGCCAGCTATGGAAGGATCTTCAGCACCATAAAGAAGGCTACATTGTATTATACAAAAGGGTTAATTTTATCTGCAGCCATACAAATCTTCTCTAACAATTTTCTTAAAAATTAAAATTGAACCATCTCAGATCAAGACTGCACATTTCCAACACTTATATCCAAGCATGCTGGACTCTCAAATGGCTAGCATCTTAATTGTTCAAGCAATGAAAAGATCAAATACCTAGTAACTGCACCCATTGAGCGTCCCCAGAGACCTATCCGTGATATTTTTTTGTTACTTCTCAGATGTGATACCACAACCTTGAGGTCATCTTTCTGATACAGACCTAAACAAATTTACAACTTTGGCACAAGATCTCATCCTCATGAATTATTAATAAAGAGGAAACATACCTCATGCCAACCTAGGCTGACATATTTACCATCAGATAAGCCAGAGCCAGAGAAGTCAAGAGTAAATACAGTAATGTTGGATGGAAGAAGAATTACAGCAGCTTCATTTGCATCAGCTCTACAACCACTGCATCACAGCCCATGGGAGCAAATGAGTTGGTTTCTACCATATTGTTTGTGAAATGTATAATTTAGATAGTAAAAATCCTACTGCGCGCAGAACTGTTCCATACTAGACTCATACATGCACTTTGTGCAGGTTCTACCAAGATATTCCTTCATGTGCAGGCAGAGGATAACAGAAGATAGAGGGAAGTGAACGAGTAGATTTGACTTTACTTTTACAACCCCTAATATGCTATAGTGTACTTGAGAATAAATATATGTATCCAAATTATTTAAGTGGTCTCTTTCAACAACTCAGAGCCTTCCTTTGCTTATAGTATAGATATTCAACCATACTTACATTAGTCAGATAAACTGTATGAACAGCAATAAAATTATATCCTAGTGACCATCATACCTATTTCCATGGCAGTATATAACACAAGGTAGAGGTGTCTCTTCAGGGAAAGGAGAAGGGACATAATGACTACACCGCAAGGTAAGGCCCTTTGCATTTGTAAGCTGCAATATACAAGAAAGATAATTTAACAAGGTCAGAATCATAAAGAAAGCGCTCGTTGTAAACTAAAGGAAAACAAAAACGGCAACATGTGGTAAATGATGTCCATACTTGCCTCCACGTCTTGTCTTTTGTACGCTCTGCCTGCAAGGGTAAAATCTGTTTCCCATAAGTACTGGTCTGGATTGTAATCTGCCCTGCATAACCAACATATGAGGTGGTATCAATAATTCAGCAGTAAAGAATAATATTGTCAAATATAAAGGAATAATATTAATCTAGTTGAAGGGTTCATGGGACAAGCAAATGATCTAAATAACAGACATAGGTTATGAGAACAAAAAAAATTAAATGGATTCAATAAATGACCATCCATCATCCATGTTCAGAAATTGGATGGAGTACTTAATGGCTTCAGGCAAAGCAAATATAATTCTATTCATATGTTATGGAGGGTTAGCAAGAAGAAGGGGGATAATAAGACAGGTGCTTAAAAGAAGAGAAAAACATGCATTGCTAATATACATATAAATTTATATTTTAAAAAATTACTATTGGATACAAACCCAATACATTGAAAAGTTACCCTTCATTAAGTAGCAAACAAAATTTTATAAATTGAGTATCATACATCATCACCAAAAGAGATATATCTCACCATATAAAAAAATTCAATCCACACACAAGGCAATTTAGTCAGGATATTAATACCAATCAAAATATATCAAACCCATAAAATAAGATCCAAACCAACTTTGAACTCTACTTGTAATATCCTTCTCTACTCCAGCCAATCTAATACTCTAACATGTTAAGGCAAGGGTTTATCATATCAATCCTTAGTCCTTTCCATATAAACTTAGGTCTACCCTTATCCTTTTTGGTTTCTCCTAACTGAATTCTCACCTTTCTTTTCCAGGTTATTAATCCCTCTACATGCCAAGATGCAAAAGAAAATAAGGTTACACACACACAGATGTATATATGCACAGAGAGAGAGACAATAAATGGTCTAACCATGTAAAACTTCCATTCTCATGAATTCTAACAAAAACAAATCTCTTTAAGGAAACTTCAATCACAGAATTGCTCAAATAGAACTGATGGTTTTAACAGACACCCACACATCAAAACTGTTGATTGTATTAGTATCCAGATCCAAAAAGAGAAAACCCCAAAAGCTCACAATTCACAGTAACGAAATGGATTATACTATTCTAGCATTTTTTCACTCTAGAAAAGCATACTTGTAGGGCAACTAATACACATGCCGACATGCTAGCTAGGGTGGGATGTTATGATTTTAATAACTTTTATTTCATATCTATGATCGAAGATTTCCTTCACAATGTGCTATTGCTTTAGCTATATATAATATAATGTAAGCTATCTTCTTGAGTGAAACTTGCTTTCCGTAGAATGAGCATTTAGGGGAAAGTTGTAAGAAATTAGTCATTTGTAGATTACAAGCCTTTACTCGACCCGACCAAGCTAATGAGCTTTCTATGGATGCCCAAAAAAACCTAGTGATCGTGTGAAAGTATACACTACGGAATAGCGGGTATATCCTAGTTTAGTTAGGTACAAGGAAGAGTATTATTCTAGAAAGATCAAAGTGTCACAAAGTGAAATGGAACAAAACAGATGAGTTGAGAGGTCAAACAATGCATGTATTGTAAGAGCATTGATCAATAATACTCCCTACGTCCCAAAATGAGTCTTCTTATTTCTATTTTGAAAAACAATTAAGGAAGAATTAGTTAGAGTGATATACTTACTCTTGTATCCTTATGATCATGTGTTAAGCGATACTAACTAACTTGTTACATGGATATTATTGACAATTCATGCATAACTAACTTACTAAAAAAGATAAGAGGACACTTATTTTAAGACAAAAATTTGATAGAAACAGGGCACTCATTTTGGGATGGAGTATCAGTTATGTAGCATACTAAAGAGCAAGACTTTGTTCAAATGAATCAACAAGTTCAATAAATCAACAAGTATCTCTAAGAACAAGTTACTTGAATAATTAGTATGCAGACAAGAGAACAATGGCATTACCATACACAATACACACTCAAAATGAAGTTAGCAAAGCACAACAAGAAATGTGTACCTGGGAGGCCTAATCACAAAGGTGATGAACTGATCAATCATCTTTTAGTTGGTAGAGAGCAAAACTGCCAGTTGTGGCTCAGAGCTACCCAGCTTAGTGAAAATTACAACAGCAGCAGAGCCTCTGAGTAGCTCAAACTTATCTATCCTCACCCATTACGGAAAGAACAAGCCAACTGACCCACCTACCTCCAAAATCCAGAAACCACCTCGAATAACCCTAAAACCCTATCACAAATTTAACCCCAAAAAAAAATTTGGAATATGGGTAGGCCTAGAAAAAACGAAAGAACCGTCATTTCCGCATCAGCGATTGCTTCACTGTAACAGTAACCCCACAAGAACCCCAGACGAAACAGGCATCACCGTCAACCTCAAATTCACACACAAATATGAAATATTCAGCTCAATTTTCAAAACCGTAGCTCAAAGTGATCGAACACCAAAATGGCAGATCCAATGTGGCCAACCAAGACTTCAGCTTCAGCTAGATATCCAGAAGAGGTAAATTTGTAGAAACCCTGCAACAACCTGAGCTTCGAAAACCCAGTTTCGTGACGATCTTTACGCATCCCAATTTCAGATCTCAGGGTCCAAAAGCTGTCACGAAAAAAGAAAAAAAAACACAGGAAAAGGGTGAAGTCGATAGTATCTACAGTCAATGCATCTTCAAATCTTCAAAAGAAGAAAAAATTAGAAACAGAGTGAGAGAATTATGAGAGAGGAGCAAGAAACGAAAAGGGTTTTGTGGGCTACCGAAAGCGAGTGTATTGGAAAGATAAAGATGAAAAAGGAGAGAGAGAGAGAGAGAGAGAGAGAGAGAGCCTCCAAATTAAGTTTCTTGAGAGAGAGAGACAGATGCCTCCAAATTAAGTTTTTTTTTTTCTTTTTCAAAATTATTACGAAAACAGAGCACTCTGTAGTCTGTAGGTGTAGGCTGTAGCCAACCCACCAACTAATAACCACTTAAATAACTAACTTTACAAAATAATTATGGGTGCTGAGTCTGAGTGAGTCAACTTAATTACAACTCTCAATCTCATTGAATATCGTACTTTTTTTTTTTTAAAATGAGCGTTTTTATTTTTATTTTTAAAAAATTTAAGAAAAAATTAATTAGTATGGTATATTTATTATTGTATTATCATGATCATGTATTAAAAAATTTTAACTAACTTTTTATAAGGATATTATTGACAATTTATGCATAACTAATTACTTATTAGAAAATGAAACAAAAGACTCATTTTGAAACAAAAATAAAAAATAAACATGACACTCATTTTGAAACGGAGGGAGTATTAAAGAAGGTTATAGGGGATTTTTCAAAAATAATTCTCGGGTTAATTGCATATTACTCCTACTTACTGAACACTTATCGTACATGTATGTCTAAAAAATTTATTTACTGTACTAAATTATCCCCTATGAGCTTTCTCCAACTCATTTTGTTGGTTAGTTTAACTGTAAATGTATATCTTTCATCACATGTAGTGTATGTGACTTGTAATTTTATTTTTATACCAAAATGACCCTTCTTATCTCCATTATTTATTTATTGTTTGATACAAAGAACTTGAAGTTTCTGACACATGAAAATTTAAGGTATCTGAATTTTCCAGTGCCAAAAACTTCAATGTCCTTGAATTTTCCTGCAAGACTTAAATTTTTTAAACTTCAAATCTAAATAGATTTTTTTTAAAAAAAAAAAAAAAGCAAGCAAGAACTTGATAAGAATAATGGTTAATGGCTAAAATACACATTTTAATACTAATTGACGGAAGTGTTGGAGAAAGTTTATAGTGAGTAATTCAATTGAGAAAAAGTTTTAGGCATACATAATAAGTGCTAAGTACGTAGGGGCAATTTGTAATAAACTAATAATTCTAACACAAGTATGCTTGACAGTTTTTAGGGTTTATGTCTCTCTTTTTTCTCTGTCGGTTAGGACTTTTATACGGCTACAACTGTCTTTGATTTTCAAATCGACGATAGTCTCTTGAATTTGAAAATAGCAAACTGCAGTCTCTCTCCTTAAGATAGCGATTCTTACTTTGAAAGCAACTTTTGGGTGGTTAATGTGTTTTTTTTTTTTCAATGCGGTGTATATTCGCGGTAGATTTTGTTATTGGTGTGCGTGTAGGGCAGTAGGAGGTAGTTGCAGAGAAGAAGAAAAGTGACTTGGAAGGTGGTGGTTTGAATAGAGTCATTGGATCTTCTTTCGAGTTTGGTGTCGAATCAGATAGTAGACCCGATGATTGCGAGGAGCCGTTGACAAAGCCAGGGGCGGAGCCAAGACAGAGATACTGTGGGCACGTGACCCCAGTAAAAATAGAAAAAAAAGGTGATTTGATTGATGATTTGTCTAATAAAAAAATTTTATATATAGGAATGACTTATGTAATTTTGGGTGTGACCCCACAAAACTTTCGCAAGTGCAAAACTATGTTACTTTACAAATAAAAATATTCATTACTGTATTAATTTTTTCGATAAAAATGTCTTCCTTTTATAATCTGTACCCAATTAAAATTCATACATATGTATGTTAAACTTGGTGAGGCAACACTAGAAGATGTCACATCACTAAGTTTAACATTTCTAGCTCTCTCATTGAGAGACTCTTCATATCTTATAGGTTACAAAAAAAGTACCCTATTAACTAATAACAATATATATTAGTTTTAGATATGACAATAACTAATATACATAGGTTATAACACCATGTTTATATAGGAGTTACAACCTCTCTAAGTTTTCAATTTTTTTCAATGTGGGATTCCTGTACAACCTTCAAAATTTAATATACTATCTATTCATTTCATGATTTCTTCTCCTTTTGTTCTCCAAGCTTCCATCGTTGTGATGGAGACGTTAGAGATGTGGGTGGAGTCGAATCAATGTCGTTTTCGATACTTACACAACACTAATGCAAATGTATATGCATAGATTTCAATATCAATTTTGGGTTTTTTTGTATTGAATTTTACTTCTTCGTTGATGGGTCGATTGCAAATCGATTATGTTTAATGAGATAGTTGATATTTTCAAGAATCTTGAAGTTTTGTGTTGTAAGAATGATGTTTTTTCTAGAACATTACTTGAAACTTTGATGGGGTTGACAAGAACCTTATTTTACCATTTGTAAAAAATATTCTTTTTTATGTGATTAAATTTCTTAATCTTATCGAATAAAGTGTAATTGATTATGTAAGTTGACATATTGTCATATAAGTTTTGAATTTTAACCATTTATAGAATAAAAACTTAATGAAATTTGAAAAAAAAATGACATGTTGAACTTGAAAATATATTATCTTTAATATATATATATATATATAT
>JAYMTA010001847.1:0-18475 GCA_036897625.1 Pelargonium cotyledonis
AATTTATTTTAATTAATATAAAAATAATATTTTGAATAGAGGACATATTAACCGGTAAAGTTCAAAACTTCAAATTCAGTTTAAAAAATTATTTAATTATTTAATGCATTATAATAATGAAGTCCCGAGCAAAATCAAGTATCAAAACTAGTTATTATATGGTTAACTATTTTCCATAAAAGATTAACCTTCTTAAAACTAAAAATATTAATAGCAATCATTTAAATTTTATTTTGTTTTACATTAAAATATGAAATAAATTTAATTACCCTTCTACATACACTCCATGTCCATTTTGGTAATTTGCATATTTTATACCTCCTTAAAGTTATTTTTTATCAAACAAACTTTTACAATTCATCCTTCTTAAAGCTCCTTAAAGTCAGACATTTACCAAACATAACTGACATTTTAAAGCACCTCCTTACAGTTCCTTAAAGTTTTCCAACATTTTCAAGTAAACTAAACAAACAAGTACTTAGTGTTTAAATACACTTAAACTTCTAATACTAAGTATTAGAGAGACATAGCGTGCCAAGCCCAAATGCTCGCTCGCTCAACTCACCTCAGCTTGGGCGTTTGTCTCGGTCGAGACTTTTATCTTTTTGGACCCATCACCATTGAATTTTCTAAATTTGATCCATGACTATCCATATTCTGTAATAGCCTATTAAAATTAAATTGAGCCTTTTTATCTAAAATTAAATATAAAACAATATCTTTTTCTATTAATAATCTAATTGAAACTATACATGAATTAAAAATAAAGAATATATTGCATTTTAAAAATAATCATTGTACATTCATTTAGTGTGTTTGGGAACACTAATTTGATTTGAAATGATGGATTTGAGTCAAACGAGATATATAAAAACACCAAAAATTTAGATTTGGATTTGAGTCAAATCCAATAGCATTCAAAATATGCTTAGAATTTGAGATTTCAAATTATAGTTTTTACCTTGTCATTTGAAATTTTAGGAAAAAGGTTCCCAGAGGTTCTTGAAGTTACTAATTTGTTCCGCGTGGGTCATCAAACTATGAGTTGTTCCGCTAGAGTCATAGTTGGCTTGTTTTTGTTCCGCCGAAGGACATTCCGTCAAATCACTTAACGGAGCCGTTAACACTAACCTACGTGGCACCCATTTAGTTTGAAATCATGCTTCGTCGGCAGACAACCTCGTGCCTCTTGCCTCACTGGCTTTTTTTAAACACGTGGCATCCCACGTGGGTCACTTTCCCAAACTAACCGTTGGAGACCTAGCTTCTTCTTCTTATTCTCTACATCTTCGTGCAGGTAAGTGAGATTTGCAGAGCACCATTTTCTTCTTTTTCTTCTAATTTTCTCCAGTCATGTATAGGTGATGAGATCTTATTCATCGATATTTCAATAAATATTACTCCATCCGTCCCAAAATAAGTGTCTTGTTTGTCTAATTTTTTTGTCCCAAAATGAGTGTCTTATTTATATTTTTATGTTATTATATTAGTGTTCTTCCCATATTACCCTTATCACTTATGCACATGAGCAAATCTGTACATGGTGCACATGGGAAAAGTGAAGATTATATTAGAAACACATTAAATTATTTTGTAATTCTTAATTTTTGTCATAAATGAAAACAAGACACTCATTTTAAGACGGATGGAATAGATTGTAAGTACAAAAGAAAATATAGAAACCACAGAAACTGAAGCATCTGCTGCTTGAACTCCAACGTTGAGAGCCTCGACAGAATAGGCAGAGAAGTTAAGGACAATTAATAAAAGGGGAGGAGGAAGAGATTTAGAGAGACCATTTTTGTTTGGAGACAGAGAAAAACACAGAGAATATTTAAGCTAGATCTAATCTTTATATGGACAAGAAAGAAAATCAGTAGCTGGGTTTGGGTTTCTGTCATTTAATGGCTCGTGATATGGTTTTGTATTTAGCTTCATTCTCTCTGTAATGTGCTTCAATTATCTTTGTATTAATAGGACATAAATCATAATGTTGGGTTGGTGGTGGGCAAATCTGATCAAGCCACTGAAACCAACTCATTTTTGGGTTATTTTTATCTTCACCATATGTGTTGATTATTGAGTGTTGTTGCGAAGAAGATGGTGTTTATGAAACAAATAAAAAGTATGAAGGGTACATAGGTCATTTTGTACATTTAATTAGTTTTGATCCAATTAAAAAGCGACACATGTCATTTATAAATTTAAATTAATTTAATACTAATTCAAAATTTGACGTCAGCGATACATAAGAAAATAATAAATATTTAATATTAAATTAAGCGCCACATCAGCGCCACCACGTCATCTCATTTAACGACTCCGTTAGAGAATTTGACGGAATGTCCTTCCGTGGAACAAAAACAAGCCAACTATGACTCTAGCGGAACAACTCATAGTTTAAGGACCTACGCGGAACAAATTAGATATTTCAAGGAGCTCTGGGAACCTTTTTCCAAAATTTTATGATTTTCCATATTATTTTTATATTTGAAATACAATATTTTAAATCTAAAATTTCAAACGTTGAATTTCAAATCAAATCATTGTTCACAAACACAACCTAATATTAATTGTCCTCTATATATATATAAATTACAACAATAAGGAACCTCGTATTTCTATTGGCTCCGGCTTATGAGTCCCGCCAGACGAAGAAAGGTTGTTAGGGTTCAGAGTAGCAGTGTTGGTGTCTGGCTTCGCTCAACCATGGACTCCTCCAATGTCGGGATTGTCATTGGTTTTGGAGAAACTTGCCACCACAATCTGATTTACCACGATATACAGGTAATATTTGTGTAAGAGCATTAAAATAGTAGAAGAAAAAAAAGTGTTTATTCAATTCTTCCAAGAAAAGGTTTGGTCGGTGCTTGAAGCTCCCAACTAGAGCTGACATTTTGATTTGACTTCAGGTCAAAACATATTAGTTTGGATGGGGTAAGCGATTTATGTACGCAGTCTTATCAATACTTTAGTAATTAGTTTTTCCCTTGAAAAAAAATAATTATTAGTTTTTCCAAATTCACCCTCAAAGTTAGAAACGGGTTCAAAGGGACTACAAGAATAAGAATATAACAAAACTATCGGGAGTCCCCAAGATGTTTGACGCAATGGTTAAGAACACACATTTTTATGTGGGAGGTCGTGAAGTTTAAAGGGGAGAGCTACCACTATTGTATAGCTCAAATGGTTAGTTTATAAAAATTAAAAATATAAATAAATAACAAAACGAAACTATCGGGGCAAAAACAAAAAAAAAATATGTGAGGGTACGAATTTAAAATTCTACAGATTATAGGTACCTATTTGAGAAATCTTAGGTACAAATATGAAATGTTTTTAAATGTAAAATGTAACTAAAACAGTACAAAAAGAAGCATCATTCTACTCAAGGTCACACCGCAAAAAATAATTTAATAGAGCAAGATGATCTTACTGTTACGGGGCTGTCAGGTGTCGTCTCGCCCGCGAATCCTACTTTTATAAAACGGCCATCTGTGCTAGAAAAAGTGACGTTCGTACCACCCATTCCGCTCATCGTCTTCCGGTTCGGGGTGGGCATAAAAGCCCCACTGGACCAGAGCATCTGGAAGCGACCCTAGAAGAACAAAGAAACAAAAACTTTCAGAATTTCTCCTGAGGCTAGATTGTTAATGTAAAAAAACATAGAAAAGAATGACGGTAGCATGCGGATTAAAATATTTGGAATGGCAAAGAGATTCTCATCTTGGTGCCATTGTCATGACAAAAAAAAAATCACAATCCAAACATGAATAATAAGAATCATGTTTACATTTTGTTTCTTGATTCCAGTTTCTAGACAATAAAACCTAACCCAAGCGCTGCATATATGTTACATTTTGTTTCTTCATAATATATGGTCAGCATAAGAGTTTATACAAACATTAGGAGTATGATTTGGATTAGAATCGAATTTGGATTAGTTTTTACCAATCCGAACCCGAACAAATACCTCACTAAATGACAACATTTTGAAGCGCGAAATTGGTATCAAGTAAATATGTAGTCTTGAATGCTGTGTTCGAAACTACAAATTTCTTGGCACTAATTTCACACCCCAAATGATCAGTTGTCATGCCAACAAAACACATTGATGCGAAACAAAATCTATCCGAGATGTGAAATTTTGAAATAAAAATTAAAAACAAGGGTTTAATTATGATGATGAGCAGAAAATAACTTAAAAATTGTAACAACAATACATTTAAAATATATACCTCGTCGGCATGACAAAAGATCATTTCAGGCGCGACATTGAAGCTGAGAAAATATGCATTATTGAGCACGTCTGCGCCAAAATATACATCATAAGAATCACCAATAGTAATCCAGAACCCCAAAAATAAATATTTAAGTTCAATTGAAATTGAATATTACCACAATAATGATACGGAATAACTTTTAAAAAAAATCAATTCAATTGAAGCACAAAATTGGTGTAAATCGGATTACATTTGACTGAGAGATTCGTTGCAATATAATAAATTTTAGCCAAAAATACCAAACTCTTCCAACCATCGTGCATGAGCTCAAAAACCTAAAATCAGATCAACACAACATAGATATATTACATCTCTTAGGCAAACGAGTCTATAGCAGTATTGTTCCCAAGTCCAATTTACGAATTATACAACGAAATTCTGATTGTATGGTAAGTATTTTCTTCGCCTTCTTCTTTCCCTTTCTCTTAGATAATGGTACTAGTGTAAATTAATTTTTCATTCCATTTTAAAATTCAACTAAATTGAGATTTGTATTTATTCAAAACAAGATAATTCATATTCTGACTATTGTCCAGAAAATATATACCCACTAAATAAGCTCGCTCTCCTCTATTCCTATTTCCATACATGTGTTTTGTTATTTTAACGCTTACAAAAGGCGGGAAGCATAAAATCTACTAGCCTGAAGAGAAAGATCCCACCAAATCACAATAAGGTAACGACTTATCAACCCTGTATCCAACTAAAAATGACCCTAGATTGCAAGTCTGAGAGCCAATCTAGCGATCACACTCCAAATCAACTAAATGACAACCATATGTACGACACTCCAACCTTTTTAGGGCTTGAGGAGGGTCACTTGTGCACACACGGCACACTAGAGGGCAACCGGCTAAACAAGGCTCACACCATTAAAAGATTCCACATCTGACAACCAAGTCTAGTGGTCCCACTCCGCATCAAACCCTAACAATGTATCTACTTAAATTCTACTCTAGAACCCAAAATTGAAGTCGCAAGTCATGAATCATACACCACAATTGCAATTTGTAATTGTAACATAGCTAATGATGCAAAACATAACAGTATAAAGCACAAATTGACAGTGACTGCAATTCAAAATTCTCAAATATGAGCAAAGGACAGTTCATTACCTCCGGAACCCTCAGGAACACTCTTTTGAGACTTCTTGGCCAGTTCGTTCTGATCCGAGTTGTCTCCGGTCGGACCGTCATTCACCGGCCTTCCCCTTTTCTTCTTCCCTTCGGAGGCAGAAAATACAATTTCTCTTGCCGAAGATGGGGTTGTTTGCCTCTGTGTAGCCATAGCTGGTAACAGAGCTGTGGCATGAGATTGGGCTAGAGGTGCGTCCGGGAATGCTGGAGGCGCTGGCAAAGAAGATGTAACATGAGATGTGGCCGGCATTGTGAGTTCGGCAGTGTTGTTAGAGGTTCAATTCTAGGAGAAAACCAAAAGCTCGCTAGATCGAAAGAGCTTAAATCACAAAAACAATTGATTCAAAATTGAAGGACTAGTTCAAATGAAATACAAAAAATGGCTTTGATCACACTATTGGACACATTTGAGTATTTGACACTCTATTGAAAATTGTACAACGAACTCTAAAAATTGCAGTGAAAACCATACAGAATTTTGGGTCTATTAGAGAATTTTCTCGAATTGGGATGAATTAATGGTTCACGCTCTTTCTGCAAGTGGTACGATATCAAGTGTCACTCTTCGCCACACTTGTCAACACTAGACATGATAAGAATCACAGCACATAATAATGTCGAATAAGGTTGCGTTTGGATTCTTAAAATGTTATTATTTCAATAACATATATAATGTTTGTGAAACCTTAGAATTTCAAGTGACAAGGTACCAATATTCATTCGTAATCTCAAAATGTAGGCATGCTTTGGATATTACTGGATATGAGCAAAATCCAAATCCAAATTCTTCGTACGTCCAAACATTGGGTTTTGCTCAAACCAAATTTGAATTTTGACATGGTAATGTAGCTAATGTAAACCAAATATGATCATAATAAGGCATCCAATTTATTTCAATCAAAACTACAACCTTTTGAAGCTCCAAGTTAATAGTAAACAACAACAATATTAGTGGCTTAACGAACAAAAGTACGAAGAAAAACAATCGAAGGAAAGCTTTAATTATGAAGATGACAGTAATTTGGGAACTTCATAAAACCAGGAGATCTATCTTTGATCTATTAAGGATCCCTAGATGGTGTTACCAATTAAAAATATTTCATTTATGTAGAACAAGATCTATGACCATAAATTCAAGACATGAAATTTTGAAATAAAAATCTAAAATACGGCTTAAATTGTGAAGATGAGCAGAATATAACTGGAAAATTGTAACAACACACGAAATACAATACATTTTATATACATACCTCAACAGCATGACAAGTGATTATTTGGGTGTGATATTGTTGCCACAAACATACGCAGTCTTGAACGTGGCTACACCAAAACATACACCATAAGTATCTCCAACAGTAATCCAATACCCGAAAATCAAGATTTCAATTCTATTGAAATTGAATACCAGCACAATCATTATTTGGAGAACATAAAATTCAATTCAATTGAGGCACAAAATTGACGTGTAAATCAGAATAGATTCGAGTGCAATTGAATAGATTTTAGATAAAAATATCAAACTCTTTTGGTGACCGCATATGAACTCAAAAACCTAAAATCAGATCAGTACGACATATCTATTTAAAAAAGTAGTAATAATAAAATAAGATAAAAAAAACCTCTCAGGCAAAGGTCTCTCTTGATCAGGTCTCTCAGGAAAAGCTTTTCTTGACAAAGGTTTCTTTGTCATTCCCCTCTCATGAAATCCCCCATTACAAATTCCCATATTGAATCATGGGAACGTCAAGACTCAAGAACAAAATAGTGAAAGAAGGTAGAGAGATCTAACAACTAAAATGAAGAGTACAAAGAGATGACATCCACAAAACCCTCCCCTACCCTTTTATAGGCTACAATCCGGTTTATATCCAAACCGGGCCAGCCCAACCCTCGGCATCCATTTGGGTCACACAAAGTATATAATCAAAATGCTTGGGAATATGCTTTGTATGTTTATGATATTTCCTCCTTTAGAATTGTATATTTCTCCAAAGTCCGATATACAAATTATGCAATGAAATCCTAATTGTATGGTAAGTATGTTCTTATTATTCTTCTGTTCTTTTCCATTTCTCTTAGACAATGGTACTAGTGTAAATTTATTAATTCATTCAGTTTTTGTGAATTTATTCGTCCTACAGTTTAACTAAAATGAGTTTTTTTTTTTTTTTTGTTCAAAACAAGATAGTTCAATTCTATCACAAATTGATAACCCAATGAGCGTAAGGGCAAAATGAAACTACTCAAGTTTGTATTTGACTGCAGTGTGCTGCCCATAAATTCATATATGACACACCACAAACAAAATGATAGCAAATATTCTACATGCCTCCAAATGAGTGTCTTGATTTTTAGTTTGAAATTTTTTTTAAGGAGATGTAAGTTATTGTTATACATTTTCTCTTATATCCTTAAGGTCGTGTGTTGTAACAAACTTAAGAGATACTAACTTTCTAAAAATGGAAAGATGGCACTCATTTTAGGACAAAAATATAAGACAAACAGAACACTAATTTCGGAACAGAGGAAGTTATAAACTAGTAAAAGTACATAATTTCACATCCAATAAAACTTTATGTTCTTTGACACCATATCATATATATTACAACCATGATCCTATACCACAAACCTCTTCAGTCCCTCCACCCTTAAAAATTTTTAAATAGAGATATGGCTGTGATTGTTATTTTCAAATAAAAAATAATCACTCCATTGCATAATGAGTGTCCGCTTTCTCTTATTTATAAAAAAAAAATGGTAAATTAGTAAAAGTTGACTCTTTCTTATACCCTGAAGTGCCCTAGTTGTATCAGACTTGTTGTTAAGTCAGGCATAACTAACTAACCATGTATGTGTTTTGCTATTTTCCGCCTAGAAAAGGTGGGTAGTATAAAATCAACTTGCCTAAAAGAGAAACATTGTATCTATCTGAAAATGACCCTAGATTTTATATCTGAAAAACGATCTAGAAGTACCACTCCACATCAAATTAATGGCAGCCATATGTACGACACCCCACCATTTTAGGACCTGGGAGGGCCAATTGTGTACACACTACACAACATATGCTGTCACTAGGAGGGTGACCCACTAAACAAGGCTCACACCATTGTGAGGTATGAGATTATGAATGCTAATTAGTTAAACAAAACAAGCGTATAAACGGCTCTCCTACGTTCCTATTTCTATGCATGCATTTTAATATTTCCCACATACAAAAGATGCGAAGCATAAATTGCACTTGCCTAAAGAGAAAGATTTCTTTAGATGAGCAAATAACAATAAACTTACCACTTATCAACCCTGTATATATCCGAAATGACCTTATATTGCATATTTGCGAACTAATCTAGCGATCCCACTCCACATCAACTAAATGGCGGCCATAGGCACGACACTCTCACCATTTGGGGGTTTGGGTAGGGTCAATTGTGTACACACCACACAACCTATGTTGTCACTAGAGGGCGACCCCCTATGCATGCATTTTGCTATTTCCCGCATACAAAAGGTGGGAAGCATAATATCTAATTGCATATATAGAAAGACTCCCTCAAATCACAACAAGGTTATCACTTATCAAGCTTGTATCATTCTGAAAACAACCATAGATTCCAGATCGAACTAAATCTAGTGTTCCCATTGGACATCAAAATGCTACTTAAATTCAACTCTAGAACCCAAAATAGAAGCCCCTAGTCATGAACCTTACACCACAATCGTAATTTGTAATTGTAACATAGCTAATGATACGAAACATAATTGTATAAAGCACGAAATGTCAAAATTTTGAAATAGAATCGAAGGACAGTTCATCACCTCTTGCACCCTGAGGAACACTCTTCTGAGGCATCTCAACGTTCTGCGACTTCGTGACCGGTTCGTTCCGATAAGAACCTGAGTTGTCTCCGATAAGAACCCAAGTTGTCTCCGGTCAGAGACAATAGAACTCCTCCTTCCCGTCAGGATCGTACCTCCTCGGTCTTCCTCTTTTCTTCTTCCCTTCGGAACCAGAATCTACGTCTTCACTCGCCATCGATGGAGCTGCTGCCATAGGAGGAGCCATAGCTCATGAGATTGAGGTGGAGGAGTGTCTAGGGATGCCGGATGCGCCGACAATGGAGCCATAGCAAGTAGTGGGCGCTGCTGTCGGATGCGCCGGCGCAGTGAGTCTGACAAAATTGTTAGGGTTTTCAATTCTCGGCGAAAATCAGAAGCTCGCTGGATCTAATGAACTGAAATATATAAATTCGCAGAAAATCAACAACAAAAAAGCCTACAACATTAGAAATCGATAATCCCGCCCCTTTTTAAAATGCAAAATTTTCTCGAAATAAAACAGGGACGAAAACAGCAAAAAAAACTTTACTACAAAATCACAAAAACAAACTGTACAAAATTGAAGGAACAATTCATATGAAATACAAAAAATGGCTTTTTTATCACAGTGTCGGACACATTTGATACTCACTCAACTGAAAATGTTACGAAGAACAGAGAACAATTCAAAATTTGGGAGCGACAGCAGAATTTGCTCGAATTGTGATGGATTTAGGCTATCTCTGGTACGTTCGTATTAATGAAATGAATGTAATGTTTATTAGTATTTTTATGTCTTTCCCATGTGTGATGGTTGTTCAATTTTAACAGGGTTAAATGCTTTTGCCTCTTTCGGACGTGAACATTTTTTTAATTTTAGCTCATAATTAGTGTTTAGCTTTGTTTTAGCTCTTGGAATGACATTTTTTTTTATTATTTTAACCTTCACAACTTAATGTAGCAGGTTGCAAGAGCCATGTCAGCATTGATGTGCCTCACCATCTTGCCAAGTCAGATGTCGTGTCCATATGGAGTTGCCATGTCATCAACATTTTATTTTTAAATCAAGGAAAAAGAAAAGAAACTAAAGAGCCATGATCCTTGAGCACGTGCTTCATTCGCATCTTCTCTGAGCATCTCTTCCAGGCCGGAAAATTTTCAAACCATTCGAGCAATTAAAGCCCCTATTAGCAATCCATCCATATGAGCAATCAAAGCCCACATTAGCAATCAGTCATCCGTTGGTTGCTCTGTTAATTTAGCCTCAGAATTATCAAATGATAAGGCATTGGAAGCTTAATTTAGCTGGGTAATCATATGTGGTTTCAGTTTGAATCAGTTTTGCATGAATGTATAGTTCATTACATTTTTTTCATTGTCCATCCCGCCATTACAACGGTGAATCCAGGAATGCATGGAGACATGATGGAAACATGCCAAGAGAATTTGTTTGCAAAATGTCTCAAGTCTCAAAAATCAATAACGAAGTGCGAATTTGAAGATAGATCAGTTGATTGCTTTAGTTGCAGATTTGATGAAGCAAAAACAAGAAGGCTCTCATTCAGTAGCTCATGAGCATAACCATGTACCTCACTTCCAAAGAGTAAATGATAAAAATGTTTTTACTTTCCTATAGACATGATCATTTATTGGAAATAAAGCTTAACTGAAGACAAGCAAGACCAAATACCATGAACGGTGCTCTGATGGTTTGATTGCTAATGGGGGCTTTGATTGCTCAGATGGTTTGAAAATTTTCCGGTCGATTCCAAAAGGCCTAGAAGAGATGCTCAGAGAAGATGCGAGTGAAGCCGTGCTCAAGGGTCATGGCTCTTTAGTTTCTTTTCTTTTTCCTTGTTTTACAAAAAAAAATGTTGATGACATAGCAACTCCATGTGGACACAACATCTGACTTGGCAGGATGATGTGGCACATCAATGCTGACATGGCTCTTGCGACCTGCTACATCAAATTGTGAGGGTTAAAATAATAAAAAAATGTCATTCCAATGGCTAAAAGAAGGCCAAACCCTAATTAGGGGCTAAAATAAAAAAATGTTCCAGTCCAAGGGAGGCAAAAACATTTAACCCATTTTAATATGTAAATTGTGAATTCGTTCACAAACTCGTAACCCGCCCCTACATTTTGACCCATCCATGAATTCGTGAGACAACTGGTAGCTCTGATCACACCACTCGTCAATCAACGGCTTGGCAAACGGTAGAGATGAGCCAACTTGTGGCCTAACCCGCCCGCTCACTATTACCTTAGAAAAGCCTAACATACTAACTATCTCTACTCCTAACTCTAACACACTTGAACCTCATCAGCTTCCCTCCCTCATCTGATTCTCTCTCCTGCCTTTTCATTTCAGATCTCACTACTATCTATCTTCTCTCTCTCCATTTCAGCTTTACTTCTCTATTCTCTCTCTCTCTCTCTCTCTTTCTCTCTCTCTCTCTCTCTCTCTCTCTCTCACATCGCATTGTTCATTTTCTCTTTGACATTTCCTTTCAATCTCAAAGGTTATTTGCCTCTTTCTCCAACAGATCTATTTCGAGTTTAGTTTTCATTCCACAGAATTAGTTCATCTTCATCTTTGTCATACTCCCTTTCTATTTCTTGTTTTGTTCTCGACTTCTCGCATCTTTGTCTCTCAAAGCGAACTTGTGCGGGTTGCGACTCAACCTGCTCACCCGCTCACCCGCTCACCTAAACTCGTAACTATTATGGGTGAGCGGGGAAAACGAACGGGTGGAATTTCAACCCACCCCAATGGGGCGGATCACCGCCTGTGAACATCTCTACATGTTTGGTTGATATAGGTAAACATAGAAATGACCGAAAAATCCATGTTTTGAGAAGAGTCCATTGCATTTTTTTTATAAAATTATTTGTATTCTCAATCTAAGAAATGGTCACCATTTAATGTTGTAAAGAAATTTCAAATGTAAATTTAATAAAATATCATTGTCTTTTACTATATTTTCACTTTTTATATTATTATTTTATTACATAATAAAACCTATCTTGAAGATGTGAACATCCGCGCCTAGTATCATTGTCGTACAAATGACAAAGTCACCTTGAAAAAGGTTGGTTCACGCGAGACCAATCCTGAAAAGGTGAATGTCCACGCCAAGTATTGACATCTTGAAAAAGGTTGGTTCACACGAGACCTACCTTGAAAAGGTGAACGTTCACGCCCAGTATCATTATCCTGCAAAGGACAATACCACCTTGAAAATGGTTGGCTCATGTGAAACCTAACTTGTAAAGGTGAACGTCCGCGCCTAATATCATCGTCATGCAAAGGATAAAGCTACCTTGAAAAATGTTAGTTCACGTAAGTCATATTTTTATGAAAAAGGTGAGTGTCCGAGCTAAGTATCGACAACTTGAAAAGGACAAAGCCATCTTGAAAAAAGTTAGTTCAAGCGAGACCTAACCTAAAAAGGTGAAAGTATGCGCCAATTATCAACATCCTAAAAAGGACAAGACAACCTTAAAAAATGTTGGTTCACGCGAGACTTAGCTTGAAAAGGTGAACGTTCGTGCTAAGTATCACTATCCTACAAGTGACAAAACCATCATAGTTAGCCTCAAGACCATCAAAGGTCAACAAGATAGATGGAAAAAAAAATAAGATAGATGGAACCCTCAGCTCCACCTGAGATATGGTCACTTCGAACCACAATCAAGTCATATATTGATGAGTCTCCCCCGCATATCTCTACAACCATGTTATGGAAGCATGCGTTAGAGTGAGAGATATAAAAAGAGAATGAAAGAAATATAGAGAGAGAGTTTAGAGTTATCCCTTGAAACCCTTATCTTAAGTGAACCTTGTTCCAACAGCAAGCAGACACTCTAAGAAGCTAAGATTGGATTACTTGTTTAAGTGTACCAATGATCCTCCTGGCGGATTACCTTGTGCCTTGCCTCCCTAAGTCAGGAAGAGCAAAAAAAACACAAGTTAAAGTGCTTTCCCAAACTGGGGCACTTGAGAAAATTGAGGAAAAGTTAAGCCCTTATCCACACGACGACATAGGTAAGAGGGATCCGCTTGGAGAGACGAATAGCATAACAAGAGGATTTATGACTCTAAGCAGTTATGACCTTTACTGGTTGGCAGACATCGTCCCCATCATAAAACAAGAAAGGCTTAGCGTGGAAAGCCAAAGAGCATAACGAGAGGAGTCATGCCTCTTAGCAGTCGTGACCTTCACTGGTAGGTGGACATCGTCCTCACTAGAAAACAAGAAGGCTCTACTTGGATAGCCGAGAATTATAGTAAGAAAAGTCATGTCTCCCTACAGTCATGACTCGCACTGGCTGGTGGACATAACACCCACCAAGAAAAAAACAAGAAATGCTCTACGTGGAGAGTTGGAGAACATGGTGAGAAAAGTCATGTCTCCCAATAGTCATGACCCTTAATGGCCAACGAACTTCGTTACGACCATACAAGGGCCGAAATTTTCATATGTTAGAGCATGTTTCAAGCTCACAACCATCCAATGATGGGAGAATAATGACTTAGAGGGCCTAGCTAGTACATTCACGCCACACTCTATGTCGTTTATTTGACAAGTGCACTGAAGAGCATTGAAGTAATAATGGAACTCTTAAGGAGTTCCGAATTTCGAACCACATAGACTACTACTAGATAAATTGGAACAATAAACTGAATTCAAAGACTTTTAGGGAATTGAAATAAATGTCGTAAGAAAATCAAAAGTTGTGTTGTGTAAGTATGAACTAGTGAGATAAAAGTAAAAGATATATATATTCACAAGCAATGGAGGTCAACCAACAATAGACAATTAGAAAGGTAAAAAGTAGAGATAAGATAAAGTATGAATTAATCCCTAGAAGTAGTGTCATTGGTTGATTTAAATCAAGTTATATGAGATATTTGCTAATTCACTCAATGTGACGCTATCTAACTTGTCACACGAAAGACCGCGCACTTGAACCGATCTTCCCAATGCTGAGTCACTATGCTCGAAGAAGATTCAATATATGTTCAACAATACAAACCAAGTAATTGAATCGTTGGAAGCCCTAAAGCACTATTTCAATATCTAGACCTTCCAACCTCGGGATTTCAATCTGTTGCTCCAAGGCTTGTTCCCAAACTCTTGCAAAACCACTAAATTCTATGTGTTGGAATTTCATAATTCAACACCCAAGACAATTATAACAAGAAAATTCCCAAGGCCAAAATCCCCATAAAAAATCATATCAAAACCACCCCCCACCCGCCATTTTTAGGGCTTACAATCCATACAAGATAAATTTAGCTACTCATAGATGAAGATAGAATAATAAAAAAAGAAATAATACTCATTTTCATCATTCAATAATCAAATACAAGTGAAATTTCATAAATTAAGCTTAAAAAAATGAGCTAGAAGATATACACCATAAAAATGAGCTTCATTGGAGAAGATATGGTTTCTCCAAGCTTCAATCTTCTTCTCCAAGCATTAACCTTCAATCTCAATATACTCTCTCTCTAGAACCCTAAAACAAAAACAAAAATGGTTGCACCCTTTGAAAGAGAAGACACCCTAAACTATAAATAGTGTTGGTAAAATGAAAAATAAAAACAAAAAGTTAAAAAGTTGTTACAGAGAGTCATAGTCGCGATGGTGTAAGTGGGGAACAGTCGCGACTCTAAATTCATCAGAGTTATGCACAATTGTGACTCTATTGTTGGTATGTCTTCAAATGAACTTTCAAGTGCCTAAACGATATCACAATCTTGTGTGTGAGTACTTGTTGGAAATCTTGAGAAGTCATCTACAACTCTTGTGAGGACTTAAACTGTATCCAAAATCATTTAGGCTACAAAACTACAAATTTACCCTCCAGAGGTCGGCCAAAACCCAAAACAACACATTCTAGCTCCAATTTTTTAACTTTTTCGCATTGAACTCAAACTTGTCCAAAATAGCTCTAAAATTACCTAAAGCATCCAAACACTAACAAAGCTACACAAGAACATTAGATCTAAAAAATGAAGCAAAAATGAATAAAATGAAACATAATTAAGGTGAATCAATGCTTAAATATCGTGGTAGATGAACTACATAGTATGCAAATATTCTGCGTATCACTAGCCTCTACAGAGTCAGGGAGCTACATCTCCCTAGGGACACGTCTCAAACTAGCAAACGAGCCTCATCTCCTTGAAGCTTTGCCTCTAACAAGTAGATAAGTCGTATCTCTAACTAGCATAGAAGTCTTGTCTCCAATTAGCGGAGGAGTCTCATCTCCTTGGAGCCTTGTCTCCAACTAGAGGATGAGTCTTATCTCCTTGTAGCCTCGTCTTTAACCAGTAGAGAACCCTCGTCTCCTCGGAGCCTTGACTCCAACTAGCAAAGAAGTCTCGTCTCCTCATAGCCTTGTCTTCAATTAATGAAGGAGCTTGCGTCCAATTAAATAAAGGAACTACAATTACCATGCGTCTCATCATCATTTAGGAAGGAATCTAGCCTCCGTTCAAGACTAGAAAACCTAAAAGCTCCATACAAACTCCCATGGAGACCGTTTACAAAAATGCAACAAAGGAAAATCGATACAAAGCCATACTCCAACGCGACATTGATAATTCAATGTCACTCGGAGTAAGGGGCAAATAATTCGACACAAAATTATCAGAAGTAACCTGACCAATAATAGAGCGACACGTGGCTTTGCTCAATCAGGCGAACAGTCAATGTGGGTCATAGACGAAGCTTTAGGTACAATAGAAACCCAAAGTGGAATGAACCCTGACCAACCTGAAACCAAACCTCACACCTTTGCTTTATGAGAAAGGGATGTCCGCTCGGGCCCATTCGTCCGCGCAAGCCTTACCATACGACTGCTCTATTCGGTCTGCACCCACTTTCCACAAGCCACCTTCCGCAGAAGGCCTAACCAGACGATCTCAAGCTCCTACATACCTCTCCTCACGCGCCTTGGACTCTCCTGCACACCTAGGATACGTCTGCGCACCCTGCCTTGTCCGCGCGTCCTAATCTTTCCCGCACACTAGCTTTCTCCTACACCCTTACAACCACATGACCTTGTGCGCACCAAGGTCTGCATTCGCATATCTTTGTGCCTATTGTTCTATTTTGTTCACGCCCATGTGTGCCCTGTTATCTTCTTCGCATGCCCCCATAAGTTAAGTGCCTAACTATTCGCACATCCCCGTGCACCCTCGTCTTTATGCACACCCTGACCGTTACATGTCAAATCTTCAGAGCATGCTGCCCATAGGGGTACGCACATACACATGTGATCTAAGGTCGGACATGAGGCTCCGACCAAAGGTTCCTTTAGCTCTCCTACATGGATGAAAACCAAGACCAGTGTAAGTCTGTTGGTGAGTAGAACCAGCAAACAAAGAGGCAGCAATGAGTGAGCTCAACGTCTTGCATGTTGGGGAGTAGATACAACCGGCAAAGTGAATGTGGGCCCCACATTGACGTTGACCAATTAGAGTTTTTCATGTGCTAGGTAAGCTTGAAGACTATAAAAGGAGTCCCAAGCCCAAGGTAACAGGTTCAATCAATTCACCGCTTAAACAGTACACGGAAGAACTCAAAAACGCTCTCAAACGTTTTTCGTGAGTTCATCACAATGTTCGTGCATTCTTCGATATTCGAATGAACTACAGATATTTGATTCTAATTCTTATTATAATTTTTTGTTTTTATTGAGAACTCATTCTCACGCCGAAAGCAGTCCCTTGGACACACATTTGGGGCATTGTTTAACGGTGTGTTATTTGCGTAGGCTATAGTCAGTGACCAAACTTGGAGCATTGCTACCGCCAGACACTCGAAGACTAAAATTTGATTAAATATCTTACTTTGACTTTGAAAAAAAGACTAGACAACGACCAGTGGCGAAGCCACATGGAGGGAAGTGGGGTCAAGTGACCCTAGTAAGAGAAAAATTGGCTGAAGAAAGTGAATTTTTTCTTGTTATGCTAGAACAATATCAAAAGTGCACCCACTTAAATATACGAGTGACCTTGATAACTCGCATTTTATGCTAGCTATTTGGCCCTAAATTATGCATGATTGTCCTGTCTGCCCCTGTTTTAGCGCTCTTTTTTCCCTTAAAGAGTGCTAATTGCCCGACATTTGCCTTAGTGTCATCTTGTGTCGTGTTGAGTTCACTTTGGTAGATTTTAATATGACGTGAGACAAATAGTGATAAATTTAGGGGTTGTCAAACCTCAGGGAAGGAAAAGCCAATTAACCAAAAATAGCAACTCAAAAGTAAAGATCAAAGTTTTTAGTGAGGCAATTGTTTGCAAAAAGTAAACTTGGAAAATAGTTGAGAATGTATCAATGAGAAAGCAATCTAAGAATTCAGGGTTCACCAATTGCATCAAGGTTTAGGGCTACACGCATGAATTAGGGATGTGCAAGCGATTCTACGCGAGCTACGTGAGCTATGCAAACTCTCTCTCGAGGCGAGTGCAAGTCCCAATCTGTGCTAAACCTAATTGATCCCTCATAGAAGGTTTAGAACTAGACAGGCCAGTAGGATGAATCTTACTACCTCACACTAGGGTAAATCTCTATCTCTAGGCGATTATCTAGTATGTTTGATTGATAGTGTCCGGGCAATGAATCATCTCTCTCGAGGCTAATTCATTGTTCCAAAGGCGTGTTTGAGCCTTTTTCGGTTGGAGACTCAAACACATGACAAATATTATGGAGCGAGTAGACTTGCTGAGATTCCGACGCCGGCGAGGAGTAGGCGGCCACCTAAGAACCAAACTTCCGATGAGAATGGCTTCGAGAACCTGGATCGACAAAACAGACACCACAAAACGATACAACTGGGGTTGGGGTTGCAGTTCACCACCTCCGGTGTGAGAATCAGTGATTTGGTATCAATGAAGGAGAGAAATGAAAATAGAGAATTTAGGGACAGAGTTTGGGTGTGTGAAGTTTGGATCCCTTCTCTTACCGCGAAGGGGGTATTTATAGACTCACGATGACTTGGAGAGCACGGTCCAGCTGGTGTATGTAGCGATTAAGTAAGGTCTTCCAGCTCATGTTTGACTGTAGCGGAGAGCCGTGTTTAGTCCTTGACTAGTTTTGATGTTTGGGGGAGTTGTGTGAATTTGAATTCGTTTCCCGCTAAAACATAGGATGCCAATATCCATTCTACTAGCGAGGACTTGGTCAGTGTGCTTTTCGCGTGACTATTTTAATGAGC
>JAYMTA010001848.1:0-18471 GCA_036897625.1 Pelargonium cotyledonis
TTGAGCTCAAATTCAGGCTTGCCGATGGAAAAGACACCAGACCGAGCTTTCCTTCGATTCATTGCTGCCGGATTCCATTTTTTTTGGGCTAGGATTTCAATATAGCTTCACAGTTGCAGAATCGAAGATGGAAGAGAAGGAAGAAGAAGAAGAATGAGGGGGCTCTTCAAGTTGTATAAGTATATTTGGGTAAAATGCTACATGACCCCTTAGACTTACCCGTATTTTGGATTTAGCCCTCAATTAAGATTTTGGGGTTTTTTTTCACGTCATCTATTCGTTGACGTGGCATCATGACGTGGCAACGCGGGCTGACGTGGCAGGACGAACTGGCATCTGCCTGACGTGGCAGTCACAAACCGGCTACAGCGGATCAGTTGGACTTTTTTGCAAAAAATGGCAAGATAAAGGTTAAAAACTAAGCAAAACCCTAATTGAAAGCTAAATTTAAAATACGGGTAAGTTCAAGGTGTACTGTACCATTTTACCCTTAATGTTATTGTGGACATAGCCCGCTGATAGAGGAAACCACTGGTGTTTTTCTGTATAATTATATGTAAAATAAAATAAAATAAATAAAAATGACACTCCATGGGACATTTAAGTTTCAGAACATGCCAAAAACTTGATACTGTCCTGTCTCCAACTCTACTCTCTGTTACTTCCCTTCACTTGTCTTCTTGTGCTTTCTTTTTACATATTTTTATGATTATAGTTAATAAATAATTGCATACAATTATATTAAACTTTTTGAAAATAATTATTGCAAGAATGTCTAGAAATACTTATAAATATTATGCATTCATCCCTTATAATTAATCCATCATGAAAAGTGATATTATGCACAATGACATTATTGCAATAATGGATAAATTTAATGAGAAATAAACTAATTAAAAACATTTATGATTCAACATTGCTGATCTATTATACAGCGGTCGTAAAGTTGAAATGAATATAATATATATATGATATCGGATAGTACCACGTGGTATTATTGGAAAGGTTTTGTGTCGTAACTATCCTACAAATAGCACCTAAGCTAGCTATTTTTGTTGTAGTAGGAAATTAGGGTTACATAAATGGTTCATAAATTATCTTTGGCGCCAAACTTGGAATAGGTGGTTAAGCTACTTTTTATTAAGAGTCCTGCATTGATGATATGATGGATCTCTATCATCCATTATTTCATACCTAACATAACTTATTGTGTATGACAATAAAACCAAGGACCTCCCTGCATGTTCACTCACTTCTTGTTAGCAACTAACA
This sequence comes from Pelargonium cotyledonis, assembly GCA_036897625.1. Taxonomy (NCBI): domain Eukaryota; kingdom Viridiplantae; phylum Streptophyta; class Magnoliopsida; order Geraniales; family Geraniaceae; genus Pelargonium; species Pelargonium cotyledonis. The sequence goes on from JAYMTA010001848.1 coordinate 1,273, forward strand.
CTTCCTACTTGTCTTAGTTCTATTCAAACCACACACCAATCTTTGAATAAAACTTAACTTGTTGCAAGTTGTCTAAGTGCTTGTTTGGCGACACTAGTGTCTTTTACTAGGAGGCTTAGTATCAGCAAAATTTAAATGAACGCTACATTGTATATTTTGTTCGGTAGAATACATAAAATGTTGACTTAAAAGAAACAAGCTCTTGCAGATAAAGTCCCTCATAAGAACGATTGACTCTATTATGTTATGTTGATTTGTGAAATGTTAGATGTTGTTTCTGTAGATGAGGTCTACCTAATATGGTTTGTTATCGTGGTTTAGACATCTTAGTTAATGCATATGTTGGTTAGAATTTATTATGATCAATATTAAACATCATACAATAGCATATACAGTAAGTTGTTTCTTAAATATTTTGTCTATTTTATTCATTTCAACAATTCATACATTCTTACAATTATTTTCATCCAAACATACTATTACACAAAACTCAACTTTTTGGAACAGCTCCCGTACGGTTTCCCCACCTCTTTACAACTAATTAGTGTTACCAAACAAAGCCTGAATATTATGCAAATTGCAGACTACAATCTACTCCTAATACCATACACAAGATAATCTACTCCTAATACCATACTTGAACATATAAGGTAATACCATACCAAACTCATCAAAGCAACAAACTTTTCCAATTGCCAAGTTACAATTAAAAAAAGATAACATTTCAAACAGATCACATTCAAGTAGGAAAAAGGAGATGATATTTAATAGAAATGGACACACACACACATACACATTTCAAACAGAACACATTCAAGTAGGAAAAAGGAAATACCATACACAAGATAATCTACTCCTAACAACATACTTGAACATATAAGGTCAAAGACAAGGAATGTTTGGTTAGCACACAACATTATGTCAATTTCCAAGGGGCAGCTGCTACTTTTTCAAATTCAGTTTGAGCTTTCTGGGTAGTTTTACTGATAGAATCAGCAAGGGTATGCAACCTGGTAATCTCATCACCCACAATATGGTGTTTCGACTTGATCAATGCATGTATTTCCTGTAGCGCACTTATCTTTTTTGCAATTTCATCTATCTCAACCTTGTATTTGGCTCTCTCGTCTGTATGCTGCAGAAGCTTTCTCTTGACATCTTTTGATTCATCCAAAAGCTGCTGCTGGCCATCTTTGATTGATAGCAATTCTTTTAATCGAGTCTGTAGTCGCTTAACCTCAAAACCGTGTTCTTCCAAGTGATGGGTAGTCTCCAAAATGCTGTCAAATGCACTCCTCGGATCATCAAATTGTAACTTGGATGTCTTCTCCACCACATTGGCAAAGGTTATCATATTACCAATTGCTGAACCTTCACGGTACTCCTCTTTACAGTCACACAAAGGACGAAAATGTGGAGTTTGTGGCATCATACGGAAAACTTCCATTGATTCGATTGTATTCCATACTGGAGAGCTTTTCACAAAAGGCAGCCCTTGGTTCTCACCATTCACACTGTTACTACTGGCATTGATGACAGGAGATTCAATAGGCATTTCTGTTCCTTCGACCCTCTGATTGACAGCCCTACCAGGGCAAAGCCCTTGACAAAATGCACATATGATCAAATAACGACTACAACATGACCTGCACTAAACTGCCAAAGTAAATTAACAGTGAGTAACATTAAACTCACTTGATTCATCAACAGATGCTAGACTTTGTATCCCTCCGAACCATGTTGAGAGCGGTTGATCATCATCAACCACAGTCTTGGTTGTCCCAGAATTAGCCGCATCAACTTCTTTAGTGGAACAATTTGTCTGAGCAACGTCACCGACTTTCTGCCTTACTGCATCCCGAGAATCTACAAGTAGCCACACAATTCATTAGTATTTCAAAACACAGGCTAAAACTCATTTGTCAGCAATGGGGGGAAAGTTGCCACAAGTTATCACACTTTTTTAGCAGAATAATCACAAGTTCATTTGATAAGCCACACTTTCTTTTTCGTAATTTTTAGCTTCTTTCTTCAATATATCTCTCAAATATAAAATAGGTAAAGTCTTCTTCCAATCATATATTTCCTATCATGGAACACTTTGATGAGATTGTTTTTATGGCTTCATTTGACAAATCAAACTCTCATCAGAAGAATCATGTTGCATTACTTAAAAGCTGACAGAAGAGGACGTGAATTAAAAAGAAACAGAAATTGGAAGATTGATGACAAGTTGTGAAATAACTCTAGAATTGTTTTAACTTGCAAGAGATGTCTGATGTCTCAATCTTCGGGATTATATAAGCTTCGTACAGAAATTGCAAGCAAGCCATGCAAACCAACAATCCTATGATTCCACATGATCATATCTCATAGCACACGATTCTAATAGTGTCAACACTACCATGATTTCAACTTATTTGGTAGTTTTTCTTCTCTTTCTGGGTGCATTCTAATTATATAATATAGTTCAAATTATTCTCTACCCTTTGAGCCCTCTCAGGATACATAGAATTATTGTGGCTTGATTGCATATATAGTTGGATACTGTACCCTTTGAGCTGAGCAGTAGTTTGCGTGGTCTTCCTCTCTTTCTGCTTCGGCTGCTTCCCACACTTTTTGGCTGTTTAATTTCCTGTTACAGTAGTAATACCAAACATCAACCTTTGGAAAGAATGCAAGTTGGGGGATGCGCAATACAACGATGGAACTTACTCAACTTTTACTACCCAATCTGGATGCAGACCCATAACTTGGAACAGGTTAGCCCATATTAAATGTTCAGACACTAGTGCTGGCAATTTGGACCCGAACCTGTGGGGAACCCAAACTGCATTTTGTGGGTTCAGATCACACAAAATAGACCCGATCAACTTCGGGTTAGGTGTTCTCAACCCAATTGCCACCTTAAGTGACAACTTATCATGTGACCTACTCACCAACAGAGTAAGAGGAGGGAACATTTAATGTGTATGGAACTAATATATTCAGGATGAAAGATGCTGGAACTTTTCAACTTGTGAGTAAGGAACTAATATCATTTTGTGGCCAACTTTAGCTTATAAATTACATAACATGCATATCTGAGTGTCCAAGCTTTACTTGTCCTTTTTAATAAAAGTGAATTGAGACAGAAACGGATAAAGAGTGATTTGAAAATAAATCATTTAAGGAAACTTAACTACTATATTTTCTAGAATCCTGACAATTGATCAATCCACAAACCATTCAAATGGAACCTAAAACTCAACATTGTTCCTCACAAGTGATATAAATTTGTGACTACTCTCAGCTGCTAAATAGAATGTTCTAGTGTAAATGAGGATGATTGTTGTGCAACTTACTGTTCTCTTACTGACTTCAGGAGAATTTAAAAGCATATTTTCATCTTCCACTGGCTTTAGCGATTTAGCATTAGAAAGCTGTCCAATATTTTCATTATCTGAGCCCCTTCTCACAATTGACTCTAACACTACGACGACAGCCGTTCCACCATCCTTCTTTGTACCCACTTTTTCAGCAACAACATTCCCTCCATTTTCCTCCTTGCCTGCAATTTACATTCACAAGTATTCATTTATATTGAGGATATGTTAAGCGCAATAAATATTATTAAAAAAAATGTATACCTGCTGCTAAAATCCTTGGATATTTAACTGATGGCTTTTTAGGTCTTCCTCCTCTCCTTATTCCGATATCAGAAGTTTCATTAATCAGCTCACCCATCTGCTTGATCCTCTGCCAGAAAATAAACAATGAACTGATCAACAGTATCTAGTCTCAGATACAATGAGTGTAATTTTATTTTCATCAGTAGAAATATGAACAGAAAACACACATGGACTTGTTTACCCTGGAAAAAGTAGAGCAGACTGGATTTATTAGTTTAAAAAGAAAGTTGCATAACTTTTACAACCACATTGCAAATACGATAACTTGAATCATAACATTTGTCTGGGCTTATACAGATTTCTTCAAGCTGCAAATTGGCCAACTTTCAATCCAACTTCACTGTCAGCACTCATCAGAAGTGGCAGGCTGCTTTGTCTAACCTTGCACTCAGGTAGACTTCAGCCACAGACAACCATTGGTGCATATCAGAACAAGAATAACACTACCATGAGGAGAATATGGAGTTAAATCCTTCAATATAGATTGTACGATGGATCCAACAAACTCGTTATACAGCAATTAATAGATTGAACTGTTATGTGCATCAGTCTCATGCTCTGTTGGTAAGATTTTGAAAAACTAAAATACCAAAACAAATTAATCAAGAACTTAATAGAAGAAACATGACTCACAATATGCTTCTCCCTAGGACTCTTGGTTTTAGCAGAAACCTGACTGCCAGCAAATGGTCGTTTTGCGCTTCTACCAACACGACCTCCCCTTCCAACAGGTGCAGACTTGCAAGCTGCTGGTTTAGATGACGTATTAATCACCACCCTCCTTGGCGTAGTAGAAGTAACAGATAATGGAGGATCCGCTGCTTTGCGTATCAATTTTTTAGAAGATTGTGAGAGTGTTGCATCACCATTGGATGCTACCAACTTCAATTTCTTTGCAGTCGGGGTGAAGGCTTCAGAAAGTGAACTTTCATTGCAAGGAGTTGGCAACTCCATCGAATCTTTCCCTGAGTTTGTGGTACAAATTTTTTTCTCTTCAATGCAATCTGTTGCATACGCTGATCTTTCATATTGAAAATCTACCTCAGGGATGTCAGTGTTGTTGCAGTCATGTCCCAACTGCTCTTGACAATCCAAAGCTACCGAAACTTCCTGAAAGAAACCAACTTTTTAAGTGTGACTGAACTTAAACTTTTGCAGCAATTTTCTAGAATGCATACTCAACATTATATATTCAACAAAATGAAGAAAAACCTAGGTGACAGGCAGCTAGGCTAATCCAATCAAGCTGTTCATTTTTAGAGAGGCGTACAATTTGTTTGCACAATGCACAGTGGAAGGAGATAACTTTTCCGTGCCTTCCTATTGGAACTTGGAAGCATGTATTTCGGCATATATATCATGCAAACAACATTTAATCCCATCTGAAAGGAAGAATATGCATAATCATACTTACCAAGAATTTCATAGATGAAAAGTTGATAGAAAACAAGAAGTGGCCGGGAAATATAAAACATAGTCACAAGAAAAAAGTTTACAGCTGATACTTGAGCCCCAACACACCCAAAAGAAAAATGGAAAACATGAAAAGACCATACCTTCTTATCAGCAATCCACTTCCCATCAATCCATTTAACAAGAGGCCTAACTTCTGACTGACCAAGTTCAATGGCTTTATTTGCATGCTTAAAGAAAACGAGATACCTCCCCTCCGCAAGAACTTTGGTAATCAGCCCAACCCGCCAAGCGAAATCATAAAATGCCTCTAACTTCTCCAACAACTCATAACTTCTATCGACATGAAGAGGAGGGGTAGGTCGTATGTGTTGAGAATCCACAGTAAGCTTCTGGGACACAGGCTCACTCGGGAACATGTTCTTAATGTCATTTTCCGACTTCAGAAACTTAACTGAATATATATCCTTCTCAATTTCTTTGATAAAAGTTGCCGGGAACCAAGCACCCGAACTATCTTTCTGCAAATGGACTTCTACCTCTGTTCCAGGAGCGAAAATCGATCCGGTTGTTTCCTTCTATATTATTGATTAAAGGAAAAAACAAAATCAGCCTCATTATACAGATATAAGCTAGATGGCACACAGGAATTGCACAATCAGAAAAAAATTATCTATTGAATAGCAACTTTATGCGCAAACAAGGTTACCCAGTTTCAAAAACTTCAACCTGGCAGTTCCTAATTAAGCGTACTAAATTAGAAAGAAATTGAACATCAGAGCACATTTGCATTATGTCCATGAAACTAATGAAACAAATAATATAGACACCACCAATATTGAAAATTCATGGCAGAAAAATTCAGAGCACAACATGTTCTTCACATTCAGAACAACCCATTTAGCCAAAAAAACCCAAACCCATTGGAAACAACTGACACTGACTAGCCACTTACCTGCTTTTCAGATGGAACCCATTTGCCATCAACCCATTCAAGATGCTTACGCAAATTGCTGGACTCAGACTCAATTATATCTGGAGGATTATCAAAGAAAATTAAGTACTTGGAGCTGTCGAGTTCTTTGAGGATCACTCCAGCCCACCACCCGTCCTGATAGAAAGCATCAATTGCATCATTTACCTCAAATCTCCTGTCCGGATTTGGAGGTGGCATGGGTCTGATATGAACTGGATCAACACGCTCCTTCAAAAACTCTTTACCATCCTCAGTCACCAAGCTCTTGTACTGAATCAGTGCCTTCTTTTTCTTCTTCGAAGACGATTTAGGAACTGATTCCAGAATTACAGCTCCGTACCATGCGCCCTTGAATCCCTCTTCGTCGCTCGTCACTTCTACGTCCGACCCAACGGCCAATTTTTCATGCTCGCTCTCTAAGCCCACCATTTCTTCAGCTCTGAAAACCCTAATTCTTGTAGACCCTTTTTTTACAGCTTCTAGAGCTTCTGTTTTATCCAATTCATAAATGAGATATTTTTTTTCTTCATTTTGGCGGGACAGATTTTCTGGTTATTGAAATGAAGATCAAAACTTAAAATTCACCATTTCTAAACAGACAATTTCTTGCCGGGAAAATATTTAGATTTTAGACCCAAAAAAAAATTACATTTTTAAAAGATAAAAGAAAAGAAAAGAAACTCATACTATTTCATTTGCGGCACATCACTTTTCATATTCTTCAGAACCAACCCTGAACTTGTGAAAATAACAAACTTGACCCTTCTTCTAGCTGCACACAATCCAGCTTTCGTTATTTGCCTTCTCAGAAATTAATTTTCGTCTCTCATCGGAACACAAATGGCAACTCTATCAACCATCCGGGTCTCGAGAATCGCATCGTATTCTCCGAACGTGTTACCAAAATCCCGTCGAATCCCACCGTTTATTTGCCTCGGAGGTCTCCGATCGGCGGTTTCTGGGAGAAGAGCTGTTCGATTTTCTCGGACGAGGACCGCCATTAAAGCGACGAACCCAAGTCCCAGTGCAGCGTCTCCGGGACTGTACTCGGCCCAGAAATTCGAGCTGACTCTTCAAAACGTGGACTTGGTTCTGGAGGACGTTCGGCCGTATCTGATTTCCGATGGTGGCAACGTCGATGTTGTGTCCGTTGAAGACGGTGTTGTGTCTCTTAAGCTCCAAGGTTTATTCAATTCCCTTTCTATCTTCAACTCATAGATTGTGCTTGCTTCTTTCGCTTTTTAGATTATCTTTCTTTTTTGAACTGATTTGAATTGGTATTTTGATTGGAATTGGTGGATTTAGGATTGTGCCAAGTTAAATTTTTTTAATTTTCATAGTTTTCTTATTGGGGACATGACTCATGAGGGCAATTACTTTGCTCTTCTAAACTGGTGATGTTAATTACATTGGAACTTTTATGTTAGTCTTTAGTTAATTACTCTGTTGGACATAAGATGTGATTCTATTAGGTAATCAAATAAATAGAGTATTAGTATCCTCGTACACGATGAGTTAAATTAAATGCTTCTTTATCTGTTCGTGAGTGTCGTGATTGATTAGAAATGGTATGCAACGGTGATATCGCACTTCAAATCCCCGGCCGGTTCATATGAGACTAATAGATCATCAGTCATGAGTAGTATGGAGAGTAGGAACCAAGAAGTATTTTCCACCATGGAATTTTCAGTTCTGTGGAGTATGTGCTTCAAAACTATATGCACGAAGGATGGTTAACTATAGTAGCGTTTGGATTAGAATTTTTGTTTAGGAATGGGAATGATATCCAAACAGTGGATGTGTGCTGTATTTTCACAATACAAGGATCATAAAAGGGCTATCAATCGCTAGGTAAAAACCGGCTGGTTCCCCTGTAGGCTGACTGGGGTATTGGCTTAAAGCGGAAAGATATTATTATTCACCAAAAAGAACAATAAGCAGCAGAAACCACATTTACATGTGGATAAAGTGGGGCAGCAAAAAAGCAAAGGAAGAGTATGTGGGTCTTTGGTTTTGGAATTTGGCTTGCAAGAAAGAAAAATTTAAGATCACAAGCAGCTAACTTATCGGTCCACTTCTCCAAACACAATATCTTGGGTGCCAATTCTCATTACCACATCGGCTAGCCTATGATGCTGAGACAGAAAATCTAGGCCCTGCAAATGGGTGAATGGAAATGGGAACGATATACTCAATCTTCATGTTTGGATCAGGATTTCTTAGTCATGAAAATCGCTTTGGAGTGGGAAGTCCATTCCCATTTCCATTATTGATTCCCGTTCCTATTCCAAAAAAATTTAATCCAAAATAACCTAAATATGGATGATAGCAGGAGGTTATGATTTTTTGTTGTAACGAAGTCAACTACATCTGCTATTAGTTCTGTTTGCTTTTGTAGTTTTGTACCATTTTCTCTGCTTCAGAAAAACAGTATTTTCGATGGCTCTGCTTCTGCTGTAGTTCTGAATGATTTATTTTGCAAATATATTCCATGCTAGGTATAAAATATATCCATTCATTCCATTTTAATTTGCCTTTTAATTATTTAGGACAAACGAATGTATTATCTGCAGTTACATATCTGCTACTTCCGAGAAATGCTTGTACTAATCAAACCTTTTCCAATAACCAATTGAAGAACTTATTGGATGGGAAGCAAATTAACCATTGATGTGGAATTGAAGGTTCTCAGTGTTTGGTAGTTTTAGAAGAACATAGAATTTAATAGTGTGCACTTCTTTAAATCATTTCCATTACTGATTTCTATAATAATGAATAGAAGTTTTGTTCTCTATTTCCTTGTCTTTGTGATTCTCTAATTGGTTGTTTCATCCTGGATGTTTGCTAGTTGCCACTTTAGTTCCTTATCAGACATTTAGGTTAGAGAATCACATATTGTATTAGTTGATACATGATGACTTAAAGATGTGCTTCCTGACATGAATAGATACATGATTTGTAGTTTTTGTTGATGTTGCTGAAACAATAATTTACATATATAACCAAGCAATTCACAGGAGCATGTGAGAGTTGCCCTAGCGCGACAACAACCATGACCATGGGAATTGAACGAGTACTCAAGGAAAAATTTGGAGATGCTATCAAGGATATTCGTCAAGTATACGAAGAGGAAAAAAGGGAGACAAATGCTGAGGTGATTCTTCGTCTAGAAATTATGCTAATAAGTTGAGAACCTGAAATGATCATGAGTCATGACAAGTCTTTATTATCTTTAATTGCAGGCAATTAACCGTCACCTTGACATTTTGAGACCAGCAATTACGAACTATGGCGGAAGTGTGGATGTATTATCCGTTGAGGGTGGGGAGTGCTTCGTTAAGTATACGGGCCCTGAGTCTATTGGGTCAGGAGTCAAAGCTGCGATTAAGGAGAAATTCCCGGATATTGTAAATGTTGAATTCACTAGTTAGGTTGCTTTCGATCTCTTTAGCTCAGAGGTTTATTTCCTAGTTCTATGATTCTATCTCAGCTTTGGTGCCAACTTGTACATTTGTGTAACAATACAGGTACGGGTTTATACATAGATTAAGCATTCCATTGCTCCGGTCATATGATCCACAATGCTCACTGATCAACTTCCTTGGTGAATAAGCTATTTGTAAATCTGCTGTGATTCCTATATAATGTGCATTTGAAACGAAATTTTCGTTCTTTTCATTTCTACTTTGTCATTGTTCGATGTGAAACCATTTTGAGAGAGATGAAATTTGTTATATCTTCTTTCTTGCACATTGCTGCTGATTTGGAACATGCATCACATTTCTAACATAGCACGATGTCTTCATTCATGCACTTTGTCCAAATATATTACAATTGACAGATTTTTGACAATATCAGAAAGCTTCAAAGCATAATTATGGCTGAGTCTGGATTGGAACTGATTCGCTAGGCAGATTTATCATCGGTATAACCAGAGTCGATGACTGATTTCAGCAAGCGCGCTAAATTGGTCAAAAACGGCGTGTAAACAAAATAGCAAGTGACTGTCCAAGAGACAATGCCCTGCATTTTTACAACAGTAAAAGAACCTCTTAAATAAGAGAAAAGGTTGTAGTATGCAATAGCTTCCACAAGAGGACATTACCTGACCAAAAATTGCAATATTGGCTTGTGGGTAGTCCCAAAGATGGAAGAATCTGAAGATGAGCAATAAATAACGTTAAGTCGAAGTTCATGTGACATGTCATGCGCTGACGTTGAGAATAAATAACGTCATTTAACGTGCATTTAAGATTGTGGGTCTAGCGGATTCGATAAGGGCCTCATTTTTTTCATCACAAGAAGAAGAAAGTCTAGAAAGTGAAAGAAGAGGTGGGTTACTTGATAATGGGAATCTCAGCAAGTGGGCAGGCAATGCCTACAAGGCATGCAAGAGTGAAACCAAGCCATGTCCTGTCCAAAGAAAACCATATAAACTCTGCTAATCCAAATAGAAGATAGGCCTCAACATTGTCTGCCACTCCAGCTTGGTACATTTCAGCACTCAACCCAATAAACAGCACCGCTGCACTGCCCATTCCAAATTTTACATTCCATGTTAATGTAATGAAAAGAGATAATTAGGAAAACACAGAGGAACTTGACTTTGTATTGACCGGAAGAGAGCAATGAGTCTCAGTTAGTCACAGAGTTAATGAGACTCGAAAAAGACTTATCCGAACTGGTAGTTAACTCTACGACTCTGATTCTTTTTTCTCTAACCCAAATATTTGATCACATGCACATGAGTTAGAAAATGAAAAACTGACATGAGTGAAAAAACTGTCTTGTCCAGGCTTCCTTGAGGTGCTTCTTTGGAGACCCTTTCATCTAACAACAGTTGAATCAACCCAATGGTGCAATAGAAGAGTCCTAGCAACCCAGGAACCTATCAAGATTATGCAAAAACAAAAGGCTGAGAATGTTTTCTCAAGAATCATTCAAGTGAACGCGATACACATATACAGGATGTCGAATTTACCCAGATATTAGTATGGAGTGGACCAATGTCAATAGACCCATTTCTGTATACCACAAGATTCACCCTCGAGTGAAGGCCATCGATAAGGGGACCAAGCAAGAAACCCGAGCCAAAGAGCGACAGAGAAATGGACGGCCAAGTTTTCGCCAGGCTAGGTCTTGTTGTGTTGCTCTCTTTACTTAGACTGTTGCAACAAGGTGTGATTTTTGCCTGCCGAGTGGACTGTTGAAGAAAGCAAGAAGAGCCTCGCAAACCCAAACCAAGCTGGGCTTGAAGCATATTTCCTGATTTCCTGAGTCAAGTTTCAAGGTTCAGGTTGTTGCACAAGTGGGTTTTAACAAGTACTGTTTGCAAAATTGTGAGCCACACAAGTGTACTGAAATGCAAAATTGTGAGCCACAACAAGACCACCCAGAAGTTTATATAATTGGATGTTATGGTTTCCTTAATCTTCATACGCATGTCATGAAAAACACAATAGATTAGGGCTAATTTCCATTAGTAACTTGCGATTATGATCTAATCTTACTTACAAAAGCATCCAGCTAAGACAGATTAAATTAAGATAATACACATAATCTTCCCAATGGGCCTTGCTCATTGGGCTTGTATATTGCTTTCCACAAATTCATAATCAGCTCCTAAGATAGATAAACACCGCACACAACTGAGGAAGATAGGTGAGCCTGCAGCAAATTTCCCGGAAATTACAGATCAGATGCCTTCAACTTTCTTGGCCTTTTATGCGCCGGAGATGATGGGGTTTCAGACACTCTTCCAGTTACCTATTGGCGAAAATTGTGAAGGAACATTACATTTAATTACACGGGGAGGGATGGAGAAATTAAATCATCACTGGGAAAATAAACTCAATTGGTACCTTGCGCTTCTGATCCCTTTTGCCGACTCTATCTCCTGAAATCCCAACCAATGAATATGATTAAAATTGTACTAAAGAAACAGACGTATCAAAAATGTCTTTCATTGTTATGTTACCTCCAAAACCTATTGAGTCCGGAACAAATGTTCGATCCTGATCTCCAGCACGACCTGAACGCTGTTCCAAAGAGATAAATTCGTGTTTTATGTCATGAGACTGGTATGCTTACCCAAAAAATCCTAAAAACAAAGACAAAAATAGATTGGTCTACTAACCTTAGGTGTGCCTGGAGCTTCGGTGTATGGACCATCACGAAAAGATGAACCTTCTGCTGCCTCCTTATATTGCAACTGAATGCCAGACACAAGTTAACAAAATTATATTGGTCAAGTAAACTTAGTGTGGACTATGATGGTTAAAGTTTCTACTTTTTAATGTAATCTAGCATTGACTGTCAAAAAATAATGTTGGACGGCATACAGATAGTACTATCAACATGTCCAACAGAGCATCTGAAATCAATCATCAGTAGTTTTACTTTTTACCAATGTACAACAGAAGCTTTAACTTTAACAACCAATTATACAATAGAAGATGAAAGAGATAGATGACAGAACATTATAGTAACAAAATCAAGCAGGTTAAATGATAGTTTATGTTTTGCCAACAATTAGTAGAAATGCCTAATAAACAACACAACAAACCATGCAAATAAACACATTTATATGGGATGTACACACATATAATGTGTATGAATGACACCCATGTTAACTTTAAAATAGTATAAGAATGGACAAGAATCTTGGTTATGCAATACCTGTTTCTGAAGATTTAGTAAAGTCAGAATTTCTTTTCTTAGTTCAAGGTGCTCTCCACAAACAGATTTGGTTGGAACCTTTGGTTTTAAATTAACCTGAAACACAAGAGGCCATATTTTATAGCTATTTTTCTTATTCAAACAGAGGAAATGCATCAAAATAATATATTAAGGATCAAGGTTGGGTTGATAGCACTTCTATATAGGGTAAATTGAATGGATAAACTTAATAAATGGGTTGAAGAAAGAAAAGCATTTGGCATTTCTTGATCATGCACTGAAACAACTAGATAGCAAGGCTGAGAAAGAAACACAGTACTTTAAAAGGTACGTTAAAACTACAGACTACAAAAATTAATCTACCAAATCAATTAGCATCAAATCACAATAATTTTTCTTAAAACCCAAATATCCAAAATGAAGTTCAATAAAAAAGAATATACGTACAGGAAATAATGGGTAAGGCATATGTATGCCCCAACAGCTCTTATTTTACCCTAACGAAATCTAGAAGCAGTGAAACTAATAGCAAACTAAAGGGAAGATAAAAGTGCTTGAAATAATAATAATAATAATAATAATAATAATAATGTTAATAATTTTTCTGGTTTTTTTATTGGATTAAGAATACAGAATACAAAGAGCTCATACTTTTAATATTAATAATAATGCAATTCTGAAAGGAGCATGTACAAACCCCAAGATCTTGCAAAGTTTGCTCAACTCGCTTGATAGTCCGAAGTCCAGCAGATGCACTTGCAGCTTGCACCATTTGTTCAAGTGCGTATGTTCTTAAATACACACGAAGCTGAAATTAACAGTGTCTGTCAGACATCTTCCCATTTACAGTAATATTCAGCAGCAAATTTTCCGAATCAAGTCTAAGTGAACTACTCTTTTAGGTAAGGGCATTAACATACCATACGGAGAGAAGCTAAGGTAGAGGCATTATCTGGAAATATTGTTGATGGTGGAACTGCTGCAGATGAAACCTGAGCATTAGAAGAAGGTGGTGTGGTATCACCAAAAACAATGGCCCTGTCAGTATTTTCTGGGCCAGCAGTCGATGTGGCGTGCAACTCAGCCTCTTCAGCAGCCTGCAAAAACCCAAAAATCAAGAGATTAGAGTAAGCTTTACGACAACACACCCTAAGACCACTCATGCCAAGAAGAAATCATAATTATGTCCAAAGGATGTCATGATTGTAACTTCCCAAATGACTCAAACCAATTGACAATATATTAGACATCAATGAATGTACAACATCTCATACAAAGTTGAAACTAGAATGCATATAGGTGGGAAGAGATTAAAATACATTCAATAACAAAATTGGAAGGCAACTAACATCATCAATGCATAAACTGGGAAGCACCAAAAGGAAAATAGTTAAAATTGTGAAGCCTTATATCCGCTCTTGACTGACTGTAGAAGGCTAGAAGCTTTATATTTCACCAAGTAAGCTTTCTTTCAATTCAATATAATTGCCGCTAATCAGATAAAAATTGAAAAACTAATGCATAGATACAAGTGAGGCTCCTAAGCAGGAATATCACTAAATTTGAAAGATTCCACCCCAATTAGATTCCAGATAACTTTTCAGATTGTAATTCTGAACACCACAAAATAGTGACAATAGACTTAAAAAGCATGATTTCTGATTCCACTCTTACCCTAGCAGCCATACGTGACTCGGTAATCCTTTTTGCTTCAGCAACAACCTGAGAAAAAATATACAATGGATAAATCAACAAGTATTTGGCATGAGTCAGGCAATCTACTGGACTATGCCGAAAATTTTAAGCGTGGTGGCAGTTAAAAAGGATCACATTGACTAGTAACTCTGAAAACACAAAATAAAATATTGACCTCGGTATCTTTTCTCTCTTGCTGCTTCGTCTGGGAGAGAACCATCGACAATGCACGCTTGCGCTCTATCTCTTGTGAAACATTGTAAGGTTCCTAAATCAAGTAGGAAAAATCAGACAGAGATGGAGTAATAATAAATTAAGGAATATTTAAAAATTAACAAACCAGACAATCGAGGAAAATTTAGACAGAAAGGAGAGGGAAAACAACTAAGAATTATAAAAATGAAAAAATCATGCAAAAATGTCCACAAGACAGCAACACACCTTAATAAGAGGGTTCCCAGAAACGTCTGCAGGAGATGGAGCCCTAGCAATCAATATAGATCGACATACTAGAAATAAAACGAGCCACATTAAACAAGAAAACAATCAGATAACTTCAACGATCAAGCGTAGACAAGGAGTAAATAAATTATCACTGAAAGTGAAGAGAATGCACAGACAAGCATCATAAAAACATGAAATGGACTTGACAAAATCATTTGTTCAAGAAGTTAGACAGATAAATACCACTATAATATCGGTCCTTCAGTTCCTCCACAGTCCGGGATGATGGGAACCTGTCAGCTATGACAATGAAGCGAAGATCAAACCGGTCACAGAGATCAAACAATTGATCAGTCTCCTGCTTGGTCCACATCTGAGAAAATATGATTTAACATAGAAGACTTAGATGCGTGGCCCAGCATAGAATGACACAAAGAAACAAACAGTTGTAGAAAGTCACCATACTAATGGAATGCCAAGCCTTACAATCCATCAAATTGTTACATACATCACACATCTAACTAAAATTAAAAATAAGAGAAGAGAACTATGAGTATTTATCCAAGGACACAAAACATAAAAAAGAAACAATAGTAAGTTGCCATACCAATGTGGTGTCTAGGGCTAGAATGTGTTTTACATATCATATGTTGCATAAGCAATAGAAACCATTCACCATAGTTTCTTTTAATATAAGATTAACTGTGATTGTTTTAATAAATCCAATACTAGAAGCATCGGATGCTGAATGCAAGTGTGACATATAATTCATGTTTATATGTAACATAACCAAAGACAAATTTGAAGAGCCAATAAAAATCACAAAGATGCAACAGTTGATACCTACAGGATCAGTCAAATACTTCTCATACTCCTCATCTGTGTATTTGATAATGTCCACTGACTGCAAATATCAATTAAACTAAATAGTAAATCCTTCGAATCAGTAGCAATGAAACATGGAAAAGTACTTAATGAGCTCTGAATTCTGAAAGTATCAAACAAGCACACCTTATTATACTTGGCAAAGGAATAGTCACCCGTAGGTGGAACACCATTTACTACCCTGACCTGCAAAGTATAAGAGACACAATGGCTTGTTGAACATTCTCATCTAGCATACGAGGCAAGTCTAAAGGAGTACAGACACTTACCCAGTGGAACAGCTGCAGATCATCTTTTCGAGCAGAATTCGTAAAAGAAAGCCATTGCCAAGTGATCTAAAGGCAAAATTTGAAATTTATCAGCAAACACAACCTAATTTCAAAGTTCAACCAAACGGTAATGTTAAATGAAGTACTTAAAAAACAACATTGTACAAAAGAAAACCTTCTCGTCAGATGGAGGCCGTTTCTTCAACTGAGACGTATCAATGGAAGGCATGAGAGGTGCCAAACCACCTGTAAGTGCATAAACCTGCATAATTGGAAAGTGAAAACCAGCTCCGGAGCCATAACTCGACTGAAACTCAGATTCCATTACTATGATAAGAGAAAAATATAATACCTCGCGCGAAATGCCATCTGGTTTTCTCTGAGAGTCCTTCGGGGGTCTAGACCTCTTCTCTTGCGATATAGCCAAGGAATTTTTGGGCAAACCCAGTATGTCCTTCGCATCCATGCCCTAATTTTCCAATAAATTTGGTATTTAGGGTTTCTCTCTACTCTCAATGCAGAGAACGCTCGAATGAAATTTACAGCATGATTCTCTAGGATCGACCTGGAATTTCAATCAACGGGGAATTAGGCCTTGCGCTCGCCGGAAAATGAAAGGGGAGGGTGTGAAGTTAGGGCTTTTTCTTAGAGGCGCCAAAGTTTCGAGCAGAACGATGAACTGTGAGTAATTTTTTTGCTTGATCCAGGTGACTCGAAACGCTTTGTCGTTTCCAGTTTTGGCGAACCCGCGCGCCGTATAGTTAATTAATTATTGTATGGTTGACAGTTGAAAATCACCCGCAAGAACTCTTCATATGGAAGGCAAAAACAACCGCGCCGTATGCGAGTGTGCGGGTCCGTATAAAAATTTTATGGTACAAAAAAAAAAAAAAAACCTATATGTAGCCAATCTCATCGGAAAAACTAATTGGACCGGAATAGTTTTAGGTCGGATTGAATTTGAATGCATGCGGGTCGGATTCAAATTGTCAAATTTAGTTATTATGATGTGTTAAACATTTTATATTCGTATTTATAGTTTTTCAAATAAATTTTAATTAGTTTCTGACTGTGTTATTATTACTTTATATAAATATATATCATTACTTTTGGATGTAAAAATTAATTAAGAGGTTTTTTTCTTAATGAAATGAATGTCTTTCATTCC
>JAYMTA010001849.1:0-18470 GCA_036897625.1 Pelargonium cotyledonis
TCTGGAGGTCGACGTCCGCCGAACGGGCTCAAAAAGATGGTGGACGTCTGTGGATCCGTGGTCTTCCACTGGACGGCCTTCGGATAACTCCCGTATCTGCGGATGCCGCAGATAAGTTGCAGATCCGTGGGAACCATGCTGGATGCGAGTGGATGAGCCACGGATGCTCCTGGATGAGCTTGAAGGAGTGTGAAACGTCCATGGGAAGTCTTGGGAAGTCACGGGATGACCCGGGATGGACTTGGACGTATTTGGGACGAGAGGGGACAAATGGCCGGATGAGGGTGTGAATCCACAGACGAGCCACAGATGATGGCTGGATCCTTCCGGATCCACGGACAGGCCATGGATAAAGGCCGGATCCGCGGTTTGGCCTTAAACGACCTTGGAGGGATTCAATCGACTCTGGATCTCTTTGGACATCCCTTGGATTCAATATAAAAACATACAAATGGTAAAATACAAATATTTATAACTTTCACATTAAAAATATAGAGAAATCATGTTGTGAATATGTAATATATAAAATATATAGGATTCAATATGTAATTTTGAAAGTGGTGTAAGAATCTCACATTGACAAAATAGAGAAAGCATTGAGCTTGTACCTCATATATAAGTGTGAGAATCCCACATCGGAAAATTAGAGAAAACATTGAGCTTCTAACTCTTATATAAGCATGTTACTTCATATATATATTAGTTATTGTTATATCTAATGTTATTAACTATTGTTAGTAGTTAATAGAGTAATTTTTTTATAACTTACAGAAAATAAAAAGTCTTTCAATTAGAGAGCTAGAAAATATTGCTCTTGGTGATGTGTCATCTTCTAATGTTGTCTCACAAATTTTAACATACGTATGTATGGATTTGTCTTTAAAAAATATTGATGGTTTTTTCATTCCCCACTTGCCAACACACATTGTCCAACAGAAATTCTTGACCTTTGCAAAGACTTCTCTAGATCCAAAAGCAAGGTTATTTTTTATTAATCTTTGAATTCCATAGAGTTTTGAAAACCATACTTACTAGAGCTCTCTGGACAAGACTTTTAGGATTGCTTATAATCCTTTTAAATTGACATGTTAAAAGAGTCACATTAAAACTTTGGGTATTTTTGAGATCGATACCACCTCTTTCTACAGGCTACAGACCAAGTCAAAATGTTATGTTGATCTAATGAATACCTCTGGTTCACCAAAACTTGGAGATAAAACTATTCATCATTGGAAAAAGTATTTTGGCATGTAAAAGAGATTCATTAATGTAGACTAAATGAGAATCAATTTCCCGTTTCGGGATAACAAATTCAGCTTCCATCCTGCAATACGACGACTTCAATGCGCTTCTTCACATTGAGGAATAGATTTCATTTAGATAACTTTCCGATCTCTAGAATTCCTAAGTATTTTCCCAGGTTCGATACAATCTTAAAGGAGAGGTTTCCTTGAAAGATTCTAAACAATCTTCTCGGACTGAAATAGATTAGGTTACATGGAATCTTTACAGTAATACCTGAAAACAAAACACCCACTGTTTGTTCTTTTAATTATTTTTTCATTTCATTGCACTATATTTTGTCGCACATCTCTACTAATACTACTAATATTATTGTGAAATTGGAGCTTTAGCTTTAAATAAGATTTACAATCAAAACCCATCTCCTTCAAATTCCCATCTACCAACAATCAGCAGAAACTAACAAAAAATTAACCAGGAATTTGTTTTGTACACTTTGTAGTAAACAGATGAAGTGCAGAGCACAGCAGTTGTGCTTCTACTCAACCCCAAATGTTCAGAACAATGTTTTCCTTCCCCTGCTTGTTACTACCATGAAAACCATTCTTTTCCAGCTTCTCGTTCTCAGTCTTGATGCTCTGGCAAGCCTTTCTAGCTACTGTATCCAGTCCGTCCTTCAATCAAGGGACGAACTAGTTTCTGCAGTTTCATCTTCACTAAAGCTAGATGGCATCTCCGGAGCAGATCTGGAAGACGTACAATGCCGTCAGATTTGGAAAATTTTAAAACTCAGAAATTTGTTACTAGGAGATTACTTTTCCACAAACAGCTAATACACTGTGCAAGCACTTCAATGAGCAACGAATAACATCTCAACCAAACCGACACCTCCTATGTCCTAACAGCACTGACATCATATATGTTATTTCCTGAGTTTGTTTTTCTATTGGCAATCTAGGAGTCTCTGGAGATCAGATATTTAAGGATTAGAATAATAAAGAAAGTATCCTTCTACTGATGGGTGAATGATTCCATATATGGAATGCCATAAATTCCCTATGTTAGCATGGTAAAGAATATTTGTAACACCATCTTAAAATTTACACAATACTAGGTTGAAATATTATGAGTAATGAGACGAGGAGACTAACCAACAATACAAAAAGACTCCCATTAAGATTTCCAAAAAAAAAAAAAAAAAAAAAAAAAAAAAACTTAAGTACATAAATTTTACAAATCTATACTGACCCTTTTGTCTTATTTGTTTGAAGAGGCAATTCAGTAAACGATGCTTTTGCAACAAAGTTTTTCTGCTCAGGCTCATCCGTGACTCGCTTTGACACCTTCAACAAGAAGTGGTGAAGAAGTGTCAAAAACAAAGCAAGCATAAATGCGTGTGTGTGTGTTATTACAGTGTTCATATTGACCAGAGCATATACTCACCGCCAACTCATCTGTTGGATGCACCTTTGCTCTAACTGGATCTTGATACTCTTTTCTTGCCTTCTTTTCTACATGAAGTCTATCCTCCTGCATATGCAAATGCAAGTACGCAACAATTGAATTCCATGCAGCATAATTTCACATGATATCTATTGTATGAAATACTAGTTAACTAGTAAGGAGTGATGTGATGTTTAAACCTTTGGTATCCTTCTAGAGGTTCCTCTCTCTTCTGCATCAAGAGACTTGTTGTGCTTGGGTATGAAGTTCGAAGGCCCTGATTTAGAGTATTCATTCCATTGGACAACTTTTGGGTTAACATAATCAGACTCTTGCAACCAAGTCTCTGTCTGTTCACTAGCAATTTTTGCACCATATGGACGAGGAGGATGATTAGAAACAGAATCAGATATCAACCCATCCATGCCATGTTTTGAGGTTGTCTTGTTTTTCTTTTTGCCATTATAAATAGGAGTCTCTCCAGGAGAACCTTCGTACTCATCCACAGATGTGTGCTGCCCAGGGAAAGCATTGGTATGACCAAGGATAGAAGACTTCTGTTTCAATCGACGTTGAGAAGTGCTATCATGGCTATCAGACCTATAAATGTTGCTTAAGCTTGCCCCTTCCATACGTAACTCCTGAGAACCAATTTGAGAATCATGTCCTCCATATCTCTAGTAAGGGAATAAGAAAATCAGTTTAACAAATAAAAATAATTGAATAATATCAAAAGAATAATAAATAGAAAAAAGAATGATAAAAAACGGATATGTTTCTACACATAAAAGGTAAGGACTTTTGTCTATTAGGTACAGGGATAGGGATAGGGATAGGGATAGGGATAGGGATAGGGCTAGGGATCTGCTCTAATGCAGTACAGTGAGGCGCAAGTTCTGGTCAGAGCTCTTACAACAACACTGTAACTCCAACAACTACAATCATGAATGCTGATGCATTTCAATTCGACCCACTGTAACTCCAACAACTACAATCATGAATGCTGATGCATTTCAATTCGACCCATACACAAAATGAAGAGATAATATGCATTCCGAAGAACTTGCTCAGTAGAGAAAAACAGGAGTCCTTCAAAGTCAGAGTTCAAACTGTATACATATCAATGTATTAGGTTTGGAGCTGATGCGATCAAACTAGAGTGCAAAAGATTAGCTAAGGTTATGAAGGAGGGCTAATAGCAGTAATGTTTATGTGGTAGCCATTGTATTTGTTTTCTCTTTTGACAAGTGGAGGTTAGTGCTGGTTGTGGAAGTGATTCCTAGCAATAACCAGTAAGGTAAACACAGTTGGGGAGCTCACAAAAGAGATGGGCACCATGGCCAATAAAGCTATTACGGTGGTGGTGCAGTGGAGAGGACATGATGACAGTAGCATGCACTAAGATTTCAATTTTCAATTAGCATAAGAGATTCCTCCAAATCAAAGGGTCAAAATAACTCAGAATTGAATAAAAAAATGACAGCAATTACCAGTTCCTCTTCTCAGTAACCCAAAAGCAACCTTTCACCATAAGAACCAGTACATACACACACACACACACAAACAACAAACATAACTTGGAAATACCAATCTAAGTAATGGAGATCAAATCTCATAACACTCGCCAAGATTGAATAAATTCCAGTAATAGAATGACTTGAGATTACAGCCTGAAGTTGGTAAGTAGCATATGCTTTTCAAACACAAAGGTGAAAGATTACAGCATGCATCTTCAGTCATTGAATGGCAAAGTTTAGCATAGTTTACGAAATCCTGAATAGAGCAAAATCATGCCAGCATGTAGATGAGCCATTAATTTATTAAAAATATGTTTCTTCTTATGTGTCATATGATTGAAAGAACAGATATTATCTCTCCTTATTTTCCTACAATGTAAACAAAATAATACAATAATCATTATAAGATAAGTTGCAACAGAATGTTCACTTACAGAGCCATGTCTGGGTTGCTTTCGGCCTCCAGCAATATCTGGAGAACGAAACAGAGCAGGGTCTCCAGCATCATAAGGTTCTGCGAAAGCATTAACATAAATGACACATATGTGTGTATATGCAGTGAAATTACACAATGATGACTTACGAAACAGAATAGAAGCATGTATCACACTCGCTAATTGGAGGACTAGAAGGGAAACATAGAAAGAAATAAAACATCTGTCTTCTTTTAATTGAAGTAATAATAAATGTACATACATATAAACACGCACACAAACTGCAGTTTCTCAACACAAGAAAAAATGTTTACCACGGACTGATTCCCTGATTGATGATTCAAAAGCTCCAGGAGGAAGTGGCTGAAATACAACCCCAAGTGGCGGACCATCCTCTCGATAATTCCTTCCCAATTGCCTCTTAACAGCAGTAATGGCAACATTTTCAATTTCACCCTTCACTTTTAAATATCCTGCTGGCTTGTATCCCATGTTTTTGGCACCCTTGGCATTATTTGGCATGGCAACTCCATTATGCTTTAGATATCTGGAAGTGTCCATATCATATGGGTTCATTCTTTGAGAAGTAAGACCTTCTTGTAAGGATGAACTACTTTCCGAAGATGTATCATCCCCACTAAAGTTCCCAGTATAATGACTCCTAAGCTCAAGGGCATTTTCTGCAGCAGGGAAATGTTGGCCATCAAACCTTCGACTTTCGACTTCCCTCGGTTCAACATGCCTATAATCCCCTTGTTTTGTGCTGCCGCATGAATCTTGCCTGAGTCCACTGGCACGATCCTGAAAAACACCACTTGAACGATCTTGTCGTCCATTACCATGCCCTTCATCTCTAGATAACCTTTTATCCTTTAACCTTCTGTGGCAAAACCATCCAGATACTTGCTTTTCTGTCAATCCTACCTGCTCTGCAAATTGTGATTTCAATTCCTCGGAGGGATATTTATGCTCTGGTTAAAGTCAAATATGTGACGATTAGACTTTAGAGAATGAGAATGTATGAGTGGCATCATTATTATCAAGATGTATTAAAATGAGTTATTATACGACAAGTATCATACCATTGTAAAATTCTTCTAAAGCCGCAACCTGGGCTGGTGTCTTCAGTTGCCTTTTCTTATTTTTCTCTGAAGAAACTTTATTCTCTTCAGAATGTACTTCATTAGATTCTGCGATTGAAATATACATATGTATAAATAGGGGGGAAATAGTAATAAAGTGCAATCATAGGAAACAAAATACTATATCTACTCTACCAGTCCATACGCTAACGCTCCAGACCACATGTGACACTTAGAGGAATGAATGGTTCAAAAAAACCATAGCTGCTTAGAATCAAATGCATGTCAAACTGCAACAGTGGAGAAAGTTCTCACAGTCAACCCCCACTACTACAATCCATAATAGTTTATACCAATAGACTGCCACTTCTTCTGCCAATACTAACATCTTTACCTGCTTTTATATCTTCTAACACTATTGCTTCGACTACAATTGTTTAACAAAATTACTATACCTGAATCACCGAGAAGCACCATGTTATATGTTCACTAATGGACCCATCCAGAGAGAAAGACCACTAATATCAAACTCGGTATGATTTATCATTTGCCAATATCAATTTCACTGAACAGAATATTCTTCAATCAAAGTTCATGTATGTTTAATTGAGGATATACCATCTTCGACCTAATACACTTTACATATATATATGCGAACTGAGCTTAGTCACTACCCAGGTTAAGTCTTCCTCCTGAATGTTTGAAATCAACTATACCGATGGACAACAACCAACACCACCTCACCCAAGATTATACCTTTTACATTCAACTCCTAAATTTCTACCTCTTCTGTACTCATCAAAACTCAAATCTGAATTATTCACTTTTACACTCACAAACATTAACACTCCAGATTGTCAAACATTTAAAAGAACCCACATCCAAACCAGGATCTGAGTGAGCCTAATAATAAGGTTAGTGAATGGAAGATGTGTAGGCATGGAAAGAAGACATTAAAATGAGTGCCATAGACATGTGAAATAGTATTATCAGGCTGAAACTCAAGCATCTGTTGATGCAAAAGACGACATTGCAATGGACAATCTTTCATGCAGAGGCCCAAAACAAAGTCAATCATGCAACAATATGAATCCCCTTTTGAGAAAATATGATTAAGACAATTCAAAACACGAGTCCTATTGTCAGCAGATTGACAAACAATCAGCAAGGAGATGAAACTGAAAAAAAAAAATTAAAATTAAAATAATAAGAGTACCAAAAAAGTTCAACTTAGTATGATTCTGATCAGAAAATGTAGAACAGCAAAAGGAAATCAGAGCCCAAAGACTGAACTTTACCATCAACCCAAGAAAACATTAGAGCATGCAGAACAATAGGCTTAGAAAATTTCCAATTCCCCTAAACTTTCTTGGCCATCAAACACCCAAATTCAAGAGAAAATCATCAAATGCAGGACAAAATTCTTCCTTTTTCTTGCGACCCAATTACTTTCTCCAGTGATCGACGCACATGACTAAATTTTCAGAAAATCTTCCCCCAAAAATAAAAAACGTAAGAATCGCAATGATCTGAGATTGAGTAATAAAAAAATCGAGGTACCTTCCATGGATGAGAAATTTCTGGGATTGTGTCTGTAAATCTCCTCTGGGCGCACTCCTTTTTCTCTGTAAGAACGGGTCTGGCTGGGTTGTGTTGTGGGGTGTCAAAAAGCGAAAGCCATGACCATGAGGGCGAGAAGAAGAAGAAGATTGAAGGTGAAGTTAAATATGCAATAATGTTTGTTCTGGGTTTATAAATATATATTATGAAATTTTATGTGAGTAACTGAAATTTGTACACAGATTGGGATTGGAGAGAGACCAAAATATGGGAAATTTTTTGGTACAAAGGAATCATTTTGCTTTCGTCTCCGGATTAACTTGAACTTGTACACTTTTTGGGGTTTTTGTTTTTTCATAATTAAATCCAATTTTGGCTCTTTTCTTAATTTCTTCATCATTATCTTTTTTTCCCTCTCATTTTAAGCCGAATATCTATATATTCTCCATATTTCGGTGTATCTGGAATTTTATGGTATGGAGATCCAAATTTTAATTAAAATATATAGTTTATAGAAATACAAATACAATTTTGATTTTGTGCATTGCAATTTTGAGTATTGGGTGTTCAATTTTAATATATATTCACTGAGCAATTTATTGCGGTTTGGATTTGCCATTTCAGATCATATTTGTTTCGCAAAAACACAGCAACACAGGGTCGAGAGAAAATAGCTCGAATTGCGAGTGTATTTAAAAAAAGGTTCTCTATATATTATAGTAACGGAAACAAAACAAAATAAACTAATTTGTCGTTCCAAAATGTGTTACAATGATCGTCTGCAAGCGCATGAGTTAGCAGTATCATTCATCTAAGCTTTTTCGACACTTTGTTTTTCGATCTCGGGCCTTCTCTTGGCTTACTCTACCTTCTTGTTTGCCTTGTTGCTTTCTGTTTCCTCTTCTGATGTACAACTCTTAGATTCGTCAAACTCCAACAACTGCATAAACATTGGGTATTATTAAACGAACATTTTCTTTCCTCCTTTTACCTATTTCTTTATTACACTTACAAATTACAATGCCATACAGAATGACATATTAAATAGAATTTGAAGGGTGTCAAAACGAACCGGTTTGACTTCACCGTTCCATAAGCAGTGAGCAGCCAAAAAACCAATAACACAGGGTACAATGTACAGAAGTGCGGGCTGATAGTAGAATATGATGAAACAAAAGTTAGGACTATGTAACACTGATATCCAAGTACGACAAACAACAGATGCTCAAGGAATTGTTACCTGTGCTGCCTGAAACCAATTCATGACAACAATAGTCAATACCAAGCCAGTAGTGTATCCTAAAAATGCACTCTTGAAGTACTGGCTCCCTTTTCCTCTGGACACATCAAATCGCAAAGCTAGCGCTACGAAGATACCTATAATGCAAATATAGGTGCTACCAAAAATGTTAGGATGCAGCAAACTAAGAGGCGAAACTTTTCAAAACATGCATACAAAATGTGTACTTGACTTTGTGCCACAAAAACCACAGGTTTTAAATCACTAGTTTTTTTTTTTTTTTTGCTGAACACAGTTGCTAATTGATAGTCTTTTCTAATAAATAAAAAAATCATCAAATACAGAAAGGATTACCAGACTCTAAATCAAGATTCTTCAACATCAAATTTAAAACTCAACATTAATCACATCTTCAGCAAAATGATCCACAACATGCAAACCAAAAAGCACTCAGAGTACCCTATATCAAAAGCATGAATTCAACAATATCATGAGCAAGAATTTCCATGGCTCACAACAAGATCAACTATCAAAAAATAACCACTGTAGCTGATCATACTTAAACACCAACATAATCTCATCTTGTCACCATATAAATAAATAACTTCAGGGGTTTGAAGAGGCCCAAAATCAAATAAATACAGATTAAAATAAAATAAAATAAAATGTTCAGTAGTAAAATCTTTATAGATCCATATCAATTCAGCCAAAAAAGGAAGGCTTCATTCAAATATGCCATGAATATATAAGACATGCAACTCCAGAACCAAGCCAAATAGGCCTCATATCAACAGAGGCCTCAATGCTTTCTAAAAGCCATGCAATGACCTACCACTGATCCTAGAAACCATGGGAATACATTGGCACACACGGCATCCTAATATTCTAAACCAAGCAAAGGCATCTCAAACTCAAATAGGCCACATTCAAACCCAAAATCACCAGCAAATAAAGATGGGCCAAATGGATCTACATGAATATTACAATACATATATTCAAAGCATACCAGGGATTACAATGTCACCAAGTCCAAGCATAGAAAATGGGCGTGCGGCATCTGCTGTTGGGAACAAAAGCTGCACAGAAGTTTTAAAAATACAGCAATGAGAGTTACAGTATACAAAAAAAAAAAATCTGAAGATATAAAAGTAAAACCCAATATACATATATGCACAAGTATGTCCAGCTCAAATTAATATTACAATGAAATTTATATTATTGATGTGAATGAATTGTGTTAACAACAAATAAAAGAGACTCCTTTACATAGGATATTTGGACTGGAAATAGAAAACAAATTGGGACTAGGAATTAAACTAATTTTTCCTAATGACAATATTTTTACTAATTTCACCAAAATCTAATAACTGAGAATTGCATCTTCACATTTCCCCTCAAACTGGAGGGTGTAAATCAAATCAACGAGAACTTGAAATCTATTTTTACTTTTGAATTTCCGGTAGCGTTTAGCGGCAGTTGGAGCTGATTTCCGTAATAGACGAGAAAACTTTGTTGACATATGACTCAGGACTAGGCATTGCCAAAAGTTTGGACATAAAGGATCATGGGAGGCTCGTGGTCTATTTCTATATTGTGACATCATGACTCGGGACTACATTTTAGTAGTAGTTTGGTCGGATGAGAGGCTCAAAACTACATTTTAGTAAGTTCATTTGGTGGGATGAGAGGCTTAGTGATAATTAGTGAAGTTTGTCCTCAAGGCAAGAGTGTTCTTTTAGAAAGGTGGCATCGACTTGTTGGCATCACAAAGGTAAATGTCATCTTCAATTGTTAGAGCAAAACCTAAAAGATAAGACTTTTTTGCTAGCATGAAAATTGCTCAAGAAAAATAAAAGGAGAAGAGGCTAGAATTTCTTTATGAGATACTAATCCTCGCATGCAAGCACACTATAAATATGGAAGATAAAAAGAAAAACAAATAATGTTTGGGCAAGCAACCTAAGATTGCCACCAGAATGGTGGAAGTTTAAAGAGATTCAAAACAGTGAATCAAGAGGATATGATATCCTGTGTAGGAAGGATAAACAGAAAAACAAATAACTGTTTTCATTTAAAGTGGGACTTTTATATAATGGGGTTACAAATAATGGCTTGCACTTTCCAAAAGATCAGCTTTATTAGTAAGATTTCACTTGAACCACGTGCAAGCCTTACATTTTTTTTTGTAGGCTCACTTGACACGTGAACAATCAAGGGCATTTTTAAATCAATACCCACCCCCTGAAATTTATACTATTGAGTAAATGAATTGTGTTAACAAGTACAAGAGATACCCCTTAATAAAGGATATTTAAATTAATAATAGGAAGCAAACTAGGATTAGGAATTAAACTAAATTTCCCTAATGACAATATATTCACTAATAAAATTATAATTCTACTAATATAGAATTGCATCTTCGCAATAACAATTATCTACTGACCTTGATTGGAGCATCAAAAGATTTTGCCACACTAACCATCACAGGAGTGAAGAAAACCCAGAAAATGTCGTATACAAATAGTCCAGCCTATAACAAATAACAATGGAAATGGTTAAACAAAAAGAAGAAATTTAAAAAACAATTGGAATAAGCATGCTAAGTACAACTGCATTTGTCTTCACAAGGGAAAATTAATGTCAAGAAAATATATGCTTTTCTAATCACAAATTCAGTGTGTAATCTTACACGAAAGAATGCTATTAAGAATGCTTCAAATATAATATGTATAGAATAAATGTGTTTAGATACAGAAACTAGGCGCACTATACGAACAATACTGAGGTGACGGCAACACTGATGTGGAAATGGTTGCCCACATCCAGGGAATATTTCCAGATAATGTATTGATGCAACAGCTTCTACATTATGCAATAAAGCATGTCTACAAAGCTAACATACTCAAGGAAAAAGAGAATCAACTTAAGAGGATTGATGGCCCACTTACCAAAAGAATTGCACCAGTCTTGAAAGACCCCAAAGAAAGCATTTCTATTCCCTGTATATGACAGAGAGACTCATCAACATACTGCTAGCTGAATACTCAAAAAAATGAGTATTTGATCCAATAGCAAAGGTCTCCACAAAGTATACAGTGTCATAACCATTAAATATAAAAGGTTTATTGCACAAGAATACAGAAATGTTTAGATGGTATGTATAATGAACTACAAAAAGCCTAGCATGATTGACAACAAATAACCCAATAATGTCAATAGTCAGAATTTTTTTAACCAAATTAGCATGCATATAGTGATAACTGGGGTCAGTCTGCATAAAACACATTTTCCTATTAAATGCATCCATCAAAAAGTGATCCAGTTGAATGCATCATTCTTGTGATAAAAGTATGAAACAAAAAAATAAATATCATAGTGTTTGTCGCTGCAGTAAACTAACGAATACATATATAACTAATTAAACACTGCAGCATACTGAAAAGAGGTATACAGAAGGCAAATATGGGGGTGGGGTGAAGCAATATAGAATATGGTACAAGACAAAAAGTATGCTGCAGCATTAGACTAGAAAGTGGAGCAAAGATTTGAATGTCCCAGAAATTTTCCAAAAGACCCAATTTGAAGTTGTATGTAACAAAAATAACAAATTATGATATTATATGTGCAACGAATACTGTTATATGATTGAATCTGAAATTGAAAGTTTAGAATGCCAAAAGTTTGTTATGCACATAACGTATTGCATGCCTATTTGTGAGTTCAATTTTCTTTTACCATTATTTTATGACTATAATAGGCTCTACCTTTGGGCTTTAGTAAAAAAAATGAAGAGGGCAAAGATATAGTCTTGTTATAATATGATGCCTCTTATTTTTGCAGCACCTTGTGCCATGGTGCGTGCTCTTCAGAACCAATCTCAAAAAGAAAATGTTTCGAGTATGGTAGAGATTGATGCTTCAAATGTTCATGCAGACAATCACAGAACATGGAATACATGCAAGAGTCAGAAGCACATATGCCTCAGCAACGTTTTGTCTTAATATACAAAAAGGCAGAGGAAAATGATCTGAAAAATTTGTCAGCAGAGCAGCATAGAAGCATCACCAATTTTAAGATCTATAAAACATGTTACAATGGTTCAAGAAACAAAATTTCTATCTGTCGTATGTCAGAAAAAGACAAAATGTTACTGAGAGAAACTGACATTTTTAGTCTAACAAAAAGGAAACACTTATTTTCTACCAAGTACAGAAAAACCAACCAGACATTGTTACTTTTTTCGGATAGACGTGAAATGTTTTAACATTAGTATAAGGAGAATGTTCTAAAATGGTCCTCTTAAAATCCATTTTGTTCCAAATTGGTCACCAATGTTTCAATTTAGTCCTCTTAGTATCAAGATTGTTCTAATTTGGTCCTCTTAGTACCCGTTTGCCATGACACTGTCACGTTAAATTTAAATATCATTAAATTTAATAAAGAAAATAAAAATATTTCACGTCATCATAATTTGACGGCTCAATTACGGGATGGGCTGACTTGATACAAAACGGATACTAAGATGACAAAATTGGAATACTAAGAGGTTAAAATTGAAACAAAAATCAAATTAGGGACCAATTTGGAACAGAATGGATACTAAGAGAATCATTTTGGAACAATCTTGATGCTAAGGGGACTAAATTGAAATTTTTTGAAACTAAATTGATACTAAGAGGAACATTTTGGAATATCTTTTTAGTATAAAAATAGACAGTTATAATTATAAGTTATACTTTATTATGTCCTTAATATTATAAAAACATTGATCATCCCATTAATCTTGAATCAGATAAGGTACAAATAAGCTTGTGAACATATGAAGAAACATATATAATACATGAATATGAGCTCAATCTGCTGAAATTGAAGTAAGCACTAACAAAACCAAATATAGGATGAAAGGATCATGAGTTACTTAAAGCAGAGTTCATGGTTATTGCCAACATGCTAAAGACAATACAACCATAGATATAATTAAAAGTGACACAAACGCAGAATTCAAGATGAACTGATGAAGGTGCCAAACCTGAATGCAGAAAGCTAGGCCCAATGTATTGTTCGCCAACCAATGCTTCTGTGATGCATACCACGCACAGAAAAAGGTTCCAGGTATTGCAGCGACTATCTGCGACCTGGTGAAGTCTACCTTCAAAGCTGTGTATAAGAAAGATGTAAAGAAAAATATCATTCTGCATAAACAAGCAAAATAATGTCAACTAGATCAAATGAGATTTCAAAGGAGCAGAATGTTATATCTTGTTGGCATATTCGTCCAAATACAACCAAGGATTCAGCAAAATAGCAAAAGCTTCAGTAAACCAAGACCAAATATTTCTAGAGCCTATGAAGCACTTTCACAACACATAATATAGGAACATCTCCTTTTCAGATAAGAGCATTCAAACAAACTACAAGGCATGAAATTCAATTTTTCGACAAATGAGTTCCATTTTTAACAAGTTTGATTTTTCATTCATAACTTCTGCATTTGACCATTAATTCACTCTCATTCAGAAGTACACCCTATAAATGTTCATCTGGGCAACTCTCAAAGTTAATTAAAAAATGGCTGAATCCCGTGAAATTTTACTGCAACTTTACATGTCAAAAGGGATGACATGGGAAATGAATAGACAAGTATAGGCTGCACTAAGAAAGATGCACAAGAAGAATTTTGAAATAAGAGAAAACAGGAGATCACATACAGCTGAAATATGGGAATTGCCAGCATATTACATCCTTGTTCCAACGTTCTGGCAAATAGCGTCCAATAGCAGGTAATAATGTTGCCCTGTATGAAGTGGAGGAGAATAAATAAATATATTTAACCAAAAAAGCGAAATCAGCTCTAATTATCATCCAAAGATGCTATAAATAATAAAAAACCAAAGTGAACACTACTTACGAAAGAGCAATAATCCCAAGCACAAAAAAGTAGCCGGTTAACACTGCATTAACTAAGTCTTTCGATAGGAACTTAAATAGTAAGAATAATGATAGCAGCATTGCACTCCCCACAAAAGGGAATCGCATAGCATGCTCATTAGACATAGTCTCCTGCACAAATGGAAACAGCACATTTCAGGGATGGTAAAGATATGCTACAAATCTACAGCGAAAAGAAAAAAAATTACCCCAGCAGAAGAAGAAAAATGTAAAAAGTAGCTATACTTACTGACGGTGGGGTGGGTTTCACAGATCGATGGGAACCAACATAAACTGTGAGACACGCAGTCAAAATTACATTTAAATTTGAATCTACTTTCACAACAAGCGGTGCCAATGTTAGACCTGCACCCAATAAAATGCAAGTTAAATGACAGGAGGTTAAGTGACAGTATCTCTGAGTTATTAGAAGTATGCTACAACGAACAAATGATTACCAAGAAAAAACAGTTGGAACTACAATACTGAAGATGATAATTGCAGCAAACATTTCCATCATAAACCATACTCTGCATTAGTACTTACTGGATTGAACTTACCCCAAGAAATATTTAGAATCTACATTGTATTGCGAAATCCACCATTGCACTTATATAACGAATTTAATGAACAATGATATACAATTAAGTGCCTTTTATGCATCTGAAATCCGAGAAAAAAATAGTGCAAAAAGTGAAATTTTCATGTTACTGCTGCCAGGTTTCACACAAAGGACAAGGGCACACATACCCAAGTCTTCAATTCATTACAGTTGTTACAGAATAAACAAACCCACAAAAAAAAAAAATTGAACAATTAAAGAAAGAAAATGCAGCACAGACTAGAGATAATCACTGATATGGAATTAAAACAGAGCAAACAATAGTGGTAAAATCAAACCTGCTAAAGCCAAACTCGCGACCCGTTCACTGTTCTTCATCTTTTCTTACTACAAATGAACACTGAAGCAATAGCAGCAAATAACCAAACATACAATCAAACACGAATTCATCCAACAAAAAGACAAGAATTGGATTCCAATAAGCGAATTTCGCATGACAGACAAGCAAACAAACGTTAAAATGAATCTCAAATAAGCCCCAGCTACAGCGAGACCTAACAATCCAATTTTGATTACCGAAACCAAACTTCAATTTAGGGTTTGTCTGGTTCACCAGAGTGTTGCAATCCATAGATTTCAAACAAATTATAGTGACAGAGACAGAGACAAAGGTAGAGAGAGAGAGAGAGAGAAGAAGACGCAGTACCTTGAGCTTAGAGGAGAGAGAAACAGACCGTGATCCCTCTTTCTCTCTCTAGATTCACAGATCGGAGAGGCCTCGATGTGATTTTGATGTTGGGTTTGCAGAGAGAGAGAGAGAGAGAGAGACAGGGTTTTACCATTCAGAGTTAAATTGGAGACGGTTACAATTGTTACTATTAAAGAAACGTACGGGGCTGTCACTTTTACTCTTATGACAGTCAACGTGGCGTTCTTTTATTGGTTCAGTGATGGAGATATAGAACAGACATTTCCATTTTCATATTAGGAAGTGAATTGGTGAGGAATGAAAAGAAAGAGCCACGTCAAGGTTGGGGTAGCAGCCGATGAGGAGTGGCCATGTCAGCATCCAAAATATCTTTCCTATTTTTTTTTATCGGACAAAAGTCAGATAATTGGTTTCATTTATACTATTTGTCAACTCTTTTACTCAATTTCTTGATATCACGTATTTCTAAGTTTGACGGAAGGTTTTGGTAAATAAACATTCGATTGGATATTAACTATGTATTATGTCAGAAAATTTGTATAGCGATTAAAAGTTATTAATGTTAATGTTCAATGTTATAGATAGTGTTCATTTTTTGCCCGACCCGGAAACCCGGCCCAACCACACCCGGACCCGCCCCAAATAGATCCGGTCCGGGCTTCGGTCCGGGCCGTCCCATTTATTTCCGGTCCGGTCCGGGCCAAACCCGGACGTACCCCGATTGACCCGGTCCCTTTTGAAGATTTGGTTTAGGGCTGTTCTGTTCTGCGTTTTCGCTTCTACACGGATTCGATCTGTGCTGCTCCTCACTCCTCACTCCTCCCTCCGTTCCTCAGTTTCTCACCGCCGAACACGGCCACGCCATCGTATTCTCGCCTCCGGACACCAACTACTCTTGCGCGCTGCAGGTATATCTCTCTCTCTCCTCCCTATCCTCTGAGTTTTTTTTGTTGTTTTGTTTTGGATTAGTATTTGTCAACACACCTAAACTTGATTCATGGATTTTTAGATTCTTAGATAGTTTTCTAAAATGGGTGTTTGTTAATTTTGCTCCTTGTTTATTCGTTTCTATTGAAATGGATTGTTGGGTGTGATTTGTGTTGAAATGGGATTACATAGAAATTTTGCAATCAAATTCCTTCAGCTGGCCAATTTAGATTCAGAAACCAAAAGTAGGCTTTTGAGAAATGTTCAGCTATGGTTTGATGATCGGAAGACTTGCTACAAATCTATGTTTCATGCATTGTAATGAGAAACCATTATGCATTATCTAGTTGTTTTGATTTCCTTAGACTGTGTCAATGTTTACCAAACTTCTTCAGAAGGGTCTCTGATTGAATTGCTTTAATTCCTCATTTTGGGATCCCCTTAGATTGAATCATAAGTATATAATTCTGAACCATCCGTCATATGTGCAAGTGTCATTGGATTGTAAAGGTTGTTTGATTTTGCAATGAAGCAGTCAACAGGGAAGCTCGAATATGCACATGTGATGTTTTAGGTGAAGATATTGTTGGAATTGAATACAAGCCTGATATTACGTTTTAGGTGAAGATATTGTTGGATTTGGGTTCATGAATCCATATGTTCTGGGAATTTTATCAAATCTATCTTTAACTTTTTATTATTCTGTAATAATGTGCAGAACTCAGTTTTCTTCTGCTCAAGGATTGGTCACTGATTAGCCCTCCACTCAATTTCATGTTCTGTTTCAATTGGATCACTTGTCAGGTTAGTTTCTCATCTGGGTTTGATGCATTTCCTTTACCTTAAAATATTGAAGATGCTTTTGTTTATTTAATTACTTTTTGGAGGTGAAAGATGTTCTTGAGTGTTGCTAGTACTTGAATCTGTATGATTTCTAAAAGAATTATTGTGTCTATATCCGAATTTCAAAGAGGTGCGGATGTGTATTCGAACCACCATAATCCAGAAAGTGGTCTAATAACTGTAAACATTATTCACTGCTTCCATGGAAAAACATGTAGTTTCAGTACTTGTATATCAACTATTACCTATTGATGAATATCCAATATATGCATATAGTATAGAAGAATATGCTGACACCATATTAGCTCATGTGATTTTTAACACCAGTAAGGCAGTAATTGTGAAGTATAGTGCATACCAAGAAACTCCTTAGCATTTGACAACTCTATTTGATATGCAACTTTGTTGTTACTAAGATGTTATCTTGCTCCAATCCCAGAATTTAATACTCAGTTATACCAAATTTCTGGTCAATGTCTAATAATATGGATAAATCTGTATCACCAAAAAAAGTCACTGCTTCTCCTTATTTCATAACATGGATTTATTTATATATATATATATATAGCTGAACTCCCCAAATTATCTATTCCTTTTTGCAGATACAAAACAAGCCTCTATATTTGGTGATTCCATCATCCACAGTCCTCACAGTCCACAGAGTTGAGGTATATGGTAGTTTCCAAGACTCAAGTTTTTTGCTTTAATATTTATTTGCATATATGTTCAATGGTATTTGCATATTTATTTATTCAAGTGTTGTTGTCTTTATTTTCAGGTTATCAAGAATCAAGATCACAATTCATAAATTCACGATCAATGGATTCTAATGCTTATTCATTAGATGTAAGTGAGTGTGTGAAACGGTAAAACTTACAAGATACTTATACATACTAAATGTCACTAATTCACTAATTTTTGTGTGTTATTTATTGTAGGATGACACTCCTTCGACGATGCCTCCTCCTAATGAAGTAGACCAA
>JAYMTA010001850.1:0-18465 GCA_036897625.1 Pelargonium cotyledonis
GAAGAACGGCGGATAAGCGGCCTCGTGGAGCGCCGACGAATCTGGAGCTTCCATGGCCGGCGAGTATGGTGAGGACAGAGAAGACGAGAGCAGAGGCTTCTGTTTGTTTTTATTTTTTAATTTTAAAGTTAAGGATCTGTTTGGTGATGTTTATTTTTCAATGAGAAGGGTATTTTGGTTATTTTATCACCTTGGACGGAATTTTGGATGGGGAAAGAGACGAAAAGTTTTGCGACATATTTTAAGGTAACTAGAATTAACAAACCATACTTTAAGATAAATATGTGCAAAAGATGCATACTTCAAGACAGATATGTGTAATTTTTACTAATGGCTCCAATATATAACACTACCTATAAGTGACAAATTGTGGATCTATATGTGGGTGAATGTGGGATTTGATTGGATATATATATATATATATATCAGAGAGAAAAATCAGATTTTGTATATGGAATTTGGTGGGGTTTCCACCAATCCTTAATGAAAATTCTGGTTCTTTTTGTTTAGGTTTCACTGTTCTATCTATTACGTGATGATGATCTATCTTTGTGCATCTCTAAGTAGCTCCTTCTTCCAATTTTTGTTATTATTATTATGCGGAAAATGTACCCCAAAAGTTTTTAAACTATTCAATTTGTTTTGTTGGGGTATTTAAACTTTCATCTATTACGTTCGGGTCTAAAAACACGTTTTTTTGTTCTCGCAAAAAATATTTCGTTAACTGGCTAACGGAACCCGTCAAAAGTGACTGACGGTATTAAATTTAAATTTAAAAACTATTTATAAAACTTGAAATTCCTATTTTGCCCTTATTTGTTTAATTAAGTCTCCTCTCTCCTCTATAAATTTTTCGGCAACATCTATGAGTTTTCCGGCGACATTATGAATTTTTCGGCGAATATCATGAGTTTACCGGCAACTAAAAATTAAATTCCAAATAAATTTCATAAAAATTTCTAACCAAAATCCAAAATTTTATTTACTTCCAAAATAAAAAATCCCAACTAACTTTCAACATACAAAATTACCACCAACTTCTAAAATCAAACTTAATGAACCTTTCACAAAAAATAATTACACACACTGAACCTTTCACAAAAAGAAAAAGAAAAAAACAAAACACAGTGAACCAAAACGAGACGGTCCGATCGTCCCGTCCCGTCCCTCCGCCGTCGCCGCTCCGTCGTCGTCGTCCTCCCTCCCCCCCTTCCCCCGCCATGCGGGTCCCCGGACGAGACGGTAGCACTCATCGACTCGCACCGGATAAGAAGACCGAGCTCCAGCGGTCCTGATCCATGTCGCCGGAGAAGAGGTCGCCGGTGAAGAAGAGACGGCGTTGAAGAGGTTACTGCTCACCGGAGAAGAAGAGACAGCGTCCAGATCTGTGCTCGCCGGAGGTTGAAGCTCCGTACTCTCTCTCCATGCCCGTGCTCGCCGGATGTTTCAGCGCGAGTCTGTGGAGCCCCGATGAAGAAGAAGTTTTCAGATCTGGTTGGGTTGGTCTATGACCCATGGGAGACGAAACGAAGAAGAAGAAGATGGATCAGTTCTGATCCTATTTTTTTCTTTTTTAATTATTAATAATATTTTTAAGGGCAAAATTGTAAAATAACAATTTATACATGGTTTTTAAATTTAAACGTAACGCCGCCAGTCACTTTTAACGAATTTCGTTAGTTAGTTAACAGAATATCCTTCGCGGGAACAAAAATTCATGTTTTTGGACAAAATTGTTTTGAATACTTTTGTGACTTTAGTTTATAATTTTATAAAAAAGTTAGATATAATGAGATTGGATGTGTGAATTGAGATGACCTTCAAGAATGTCATGAGATAGAATTATAGTGTAGTGGTTGTGAATAGTTAGGCCTGCACAGATTAACTTGGGACCAGATGGGCCTTTATAAGCCCAAGCCCGTTTCAGATTCAGACTCCTTTCTACTTAATGCTTCAAAGTTCAAACTCACTTCTTAGACTCTAGAGGAGGTGACAATTCAAATCGCATTTGTTTGATTTCATATTTATATAGATAAATTCGCAATTAAGTTTGAATCGATTTTAAATCAGATTGAATAAATTTTATTATTTTGTGTAAAATAAACATGTTTATCTAATCCATACAATACGATTCGTATTTCTATCGGATTAATTTGATATGATCCGAAAATTAATTACTTTGTTTTAAATAATGTCACTTTATTGTTCTAATTGAGTCTCTGACACTTAAAATTTGACTAATATTCTTGCTTAGGAAAGGGTTTTCCTTCTCCTCGGTAAGTAGGAAGGTGAGACAAAAGAGTGCAACTTTTGACTTGAGTACATTGAAGGTGTGAATGCGAAAGTACAAATAGCGAAGTGATTGCTTTAAAAGTTAAGGTGGGCTCATTCATGGTAGTCGACGACGACAATAGTGGACGGATCATGGATGGTTGTGCAGCCCTATTCTCTTACTGCACAATATTATTATCGTGCATGCCTTTTTTATACATACATTCATGTGCCTGCTATTAATTAAAATTATTATATATGGACTGCCAAAGCTTAATCATTCAATTTTTCGAACAACTCTACCTACCCACTACCAATCGCTGTTATATACTGTACATAAGAATATATTTTTTCTGTTCATTTGTTTAATCTACCGCAAAACTTTACAAAACTTTAAGTAGCTGTAAGAAGTTGTTTCAAAAAGTCAATTTTGTTTGATAAATGTCTGATTATAAGAAACTGTAATAAGGGTGGATTGTAAAAAAATAATTGTAAGGAGGTAAAATATGTGTAAGTTACCAAAAAATGGACCACAATAACAACTACGGTCGACCATTTGTAGTTTATCAAGTTTAGAAATAAAATAGTCGACCATTTTAATTGTTTGGTCGACCGTTACCACATTGACTTTTTATCTAAATGTCATTTTAGTAGGTGTTTTTACCTGAAAGTCATACATAAAATTAAACAGTTGACCATAAAACAAAAAAATGATTAACCGTTTAACTCCTTAAAGAAACTATTGTTCCTCACAGGAGCTGTTTAACTCCTGCACCAAAACAGCTCATTTAAGAAACTTTTCACTGTTCCGCTTCTTAAAGTTACCAAAATCCAATTTTTACCAAACAACTTACATTCTATGTGGCACCACTATACTTTAAGCAAATCCTAGGTGACACCTCTTTAAAGGAGCAAGTAGTGTTAACAAATAAGCCATTTCGTAGATATTTAATACAATAGTGTTTTTAATAGTAAAAGGTTTTTATTTTAAAAAAATAATTTATGCATACAATCATTATACATGTTAAATACATGTACTTTGAAATTGAAATTAAAATTTAACCGTTTATTATATTTAAATTAAGATGTGACCCATTATCCCATCCGTCCAAAAATCCAAATTACTCAAATAATATGGATACTATCTACTTTCTATCCATCACAACCTGACAAGTGACATATTAGACAATTAGATGCGACAAGTCGATCGTTTCTTTGTTGTGTGCTCTCATTTTTCAAGGGAGTCCACAAATAAGAATATCCCATTTTCGAAGCATTATTGTATCTTATACCAGGAAGCCAGTAACACATTTCCACCACACTTCCTTTTGCGAAATTTCCGGTGAATGAGTCAAAATCAGGCCGAATTTATTTGGGTCCCAACTTTTCTGACGCGGTTTCTACTCCATAAAACCAACCATCTTCTTCTTTTTATTATCATTTGATTTGGTCCATATTAGTTTCTACTATTATTATTTTTTGTGCAAGTCAATTTAAGTCGTCTCTGGTTTTTGGTTTTGTTTCTATAAAATATAAATGCATTAGGTACAAGATTCAAACTTTTTGCAAATATAAAAAATATCTTGGAACCCGGATTCATAGTTTTAAGAACTGATTCAACTAAAAGCTTAAAATTAAGAAATAAGTAGAAAAAAGAGTGGTGGTGGTTGTGGGTGTGAAGTGATGGAGGGCTATCTGAATGAGAATTTTGGGGAGGTGAAGGCGAAGAACTCGCCGGAGGAGGCGCTGCAGCGGTGGAGGGATCTGTGTTGGGTGGTGAAGAACAAGAAGCGGAGATTCCGATTTACTGCTAATCTCTCCAAGCGCTCTGAAGCTGATGCTATTCGCAAATCCAATCAGGTTCTTTTCATTTGCTTCTTCAATACTTTTCTTTATCTAGCTCAGTTTAGCTCGTTGACTTGTAGTTGGATGGTTTTTTTTTTCCTTGGACCAGCTCAACGTTTTTGTCGGATTTTGTTCTTCTTATTTGTGATCCGGATTCATGTGTCGGAGAGATTTATTTATTTTATTTATTTTTTAATCTGTCTGTTATAAATCTAAAATTTGAAATTTGTACGGTTTTCTTTTCTT
The DNA here is from genome assembly GCA_036897625.1 of Pelargonium cotyledonis. Lineage (NCBI taxonomy): Eukaryota > Viridiplantae > Streptophyta > Magnoliopsida > Geraniales > Geraniaceae > Pelargonium > Pelargonium cotyledonis. The sequence continues at coordinate 4,363 of JAYMTA010001850.1, forward strand.
TATCCATACTTCATTTATGAGGTCTCACCAGCATCACATCTCATTAGTAATCATTATCACTGATTTCTTTCTAAAATCAAAATAGAATGATTTATTTAATTTTTCAATCTGTTGTGTGTTTCTGTTGATGAATCTGGATTTTGAATTAGTACAAGGGTTCTTTTTGTTATTGCTATAGTTTTACCTTGTGACCTCCTTTGGAGTTTTCTCAATTGTCCTTGCTCTGTCTGCATAACACTTAGGATGAAACAATGGGTGGTGGCCTATGTATATATATTAAGACATTGAACATTTTGAAACAATACTATATGTTTGAAATGGTGGTTTATATATCTATTGAGTATTTCCAATCAATGTCAAATGGTTTGGACGTTGGAGAGCATTGGAAGTAGATCCCGTATTGGTTGTATTTTGTCAGTGGCATCAAACTAGGCCCAACTAGGTAAAATATCACCAGCATTTGTTGAACACTTGATTTTGGAATGTCTGTCTTGGGTCCTCTCCGCTGCAATAGTACAACCTGTATATAAGTGACCGGTAGAAATTTGGAGTGGTATTATGTGGGATGTGCTAGTTAGACTTTTATTAAAGAGAGAGTAGAGCTGCATTATGGTTCTTGCTAACAAAATGAATACTCATATGGGTGTATGTTTGGAAAACAGCTAACCTGGTTGACTTATTGGAATTCTAGAAATAATGTTTGGGAATTGTTTTCTGAACAGGGAATGTTTCAGCACTGTACTGTACTGAACTCTTGTATCTTAAAGTATGCTATGTAAAGACACAGTATATCAACTAATTCTACTGGATTTGGATGTTTTACTTCTTTGATGCATGGATACTTTAATTTGTTAGAGTTGACTGTAGACTCTAACTTATATTTGTTGGCTCCTAACCTACTTTCTGTGATGATGTGCATTGCAGGAGAAGTTCAGGGTTGCAATTCTGGTTTCACAAGCTGCAATTCAGTTTGTTAATGGTAATAACCTTCTCAATGTACTTAGGCCTTGTGCTAAAATTTTCTGATATTCAGGTTTCAGGTTCTCACTTCTCATGCTGACTCCACCGTGAATGTTGCAGGTCTGACTTTCTCCAATGAATACACTGTACCTGAGGAAGTCAAAGCTGCAGGTTTTGAAATTTGCGCTGATGAGTGTGGATCTATTGTTGAAGGTCGTGATGTGAAGAAGTTAAAAATTCATGAAGGGGTTGATGGTATTGCAAGCAAGCTCTCAACGTCAATAATCGATGGCATTCCAATGTCTGATAATTTGCTTCATAAACGACAAGAAATATTTGGAATTAATAAGTTTGCTGAGAGTCCAGTTCGTGGTTTCTGGGTTTTTGTATGGGAGGCCCTTCAAGATATGACTCTCATGATACTTGGTGTTTGTGCATTGGTCTCTCTGATTGTTGGTGTACTAACGGAAGGGTGGCCAATTGGTGCCCATGATGGGCTTGGAATTGTTGCAAGTATTCTCCTTGTTGTATTTGTCACTGCCACAAGTGATTATAGGCAGTCTTTACAGTTCAAGGATTTGGATAAGGAGAAGAAAAAGATTTCAGTTCAAGTTACAAGAAATGGGTTTAGGCAAAAGATCTCAATATATGATCTACTTCCTGGCGATATAGTTCATCTTGCAATTGGAGATCAGGTCCCTGCTGATGGACTTTTTGTCTCAGGGTTTTCTCTGTTGATAAATGAATCCAGTTTAACTGGGGAGAGTGAACCAATCCATGTGACTGCTGAAAATCCCTTTCTTCTCTCTGGAACTAAAGTTCAGGATGGGTCGTGCAAGATGCTTGTCACCACTGTTGGGATGAGAACCCAATGGGGTAAATTGATGGCTACTCTTAGTGAAGGAGGAGATGATGAAACCCCATTGCAGGTCAAACTTAATGGTGTGGCAACCCTCATTGGGAAAATTGGCCTCGCTTTTGCTGTTGTGACTTTTGCTGTTCTGGTGCAAGGATTGTTTAGCCGCAAGCTGCTTGAAGGGTCTCAGTGGTCCTGGTCTGGTGATGATGCAAAGGAGATGCTGGAATTCTTTGCAATTGCTGTAACAATCGTTGTAGTTGCTGTTCCCGAAGGGCTGCCCTTGGCTGTGACATTGAGCCTTGCTTTTGCCATGAAGAAGATGATGAATGACAAGGCATTGGTACGCCATCTGGCTGCTTGTGAGACCATGGGATCTGCTACAAGCATCTGTAGTGACAAGACTGGGACATTAACTACTAACCATATGACTGTTGTTAAAGCTTGTATTTGTGGGCACACCAAGGATGTAAGCAGCACTAAGGTGAGTCCTAGTGTCTTCTCTGAACTTCCTGATTCTGCTGTGGGAACTCTACTTCAGTCAATATTTAACAACACTGGGGGAGAAATCGTCAAGAATGAAAAGAACGAAGTTGAGATTCTTGGAACTCCCACTGATACTGCAGTTTTAGAATTTGGGTTGCAACTTGGTGGAGATTTCCAGACAGAACGTCAAGCCTCGAAAACTGTGAAAGTTGAGCCATTCAATTCAACAAAGAAGCAAATGAGGGTAGTTCTAGAGCTGCCGGGCGGAGGCTTTCGAGTACACTGTAAAGGTGCTTCTGAAATAGTTTTAAGTCAATGTGACAAGGTGATAGACTCAAATGGTAGGATTATTCCTCTTGATGATGCAGCCATCAATCATTTAGAGAATACCATCGAACAATTTGCTAATGAAGCCCTCCGAACTCTATGCCTTGCTTATATGGATCTTGGAAGTGAGTTCTCTGCTGAAATTCCTACCCCCAATACAGGATATACTTGTATAGGAATTGTCGGTATCAAGGATCCAGTTCGTCCTGGTGTCAAGGAGTCTGTTGCAATTTGTAGGGCTGCTGGTATCACTGTACGAATGGTTACAGGAGATAACATAAACACTGCAAAGGCAATTGCTAGAGAATGTGGAATTTTGACTGATAATGGTATGGCAATTGAAGGCCCAGTGTTTCGAGAAAAGAGTGAGAAGGAAATGTGCGAACTTATTCCAAAAATTCAGGTGCGTTGACATATTCAATATACTTATTATGCGTCACTTGCAGTAAATTTGGTTAATTTGTTACCTTAAATGACATATGTTGCATGCATGATCTTTAAATGGAGCCTAATTGCCTACTAATATATTGTATTTGTACATGATCAGGTAATGGCTCGATCTTCCCCCCTGGACAAGCATACCCTTGTTAAACACTTGCGAGGTACTTTGAAAGAAGTTGTAGCAGTCACTGGTGATGGTACAAATGATGCTCCGGCTCTTCATGAAGCAGATATTGGACTTGCAATGGGCATTGCTGGAACTGAGGTATGACTTAAATTCTTGTTTTTATCTTTTCTTATTTATATGATGTTCTATTTAGTAAAATTGGAAAACTTAAAGTAATCATTCTATTTTTACCCTGCTAAACAGTACAGACAACTTCTTTAGTTGTATCCATGATATGTTATCATATGATTTCTCATGTATAATGTGGTAAATCTGTAGCGAGTGAAGCTTCCCACTTTAGCTTCTGTCTTATCAGAAGTTGGTTGAATATTTTTTTTTCCTGCAATGCCATTAATCTGCGTATTATTCTACTCGCTAAAATTAGAATCACAATCTACAATTTTTTGTTTCCAGTTCCGAAAAGCTGGAACACGACATATATTTATGCTATGTCTGATTAAAACATCAAAGGGTTCTGAGGCTTAGCTTCATACCTTGAGGCTTCTGATTCTATCATGTGATAGCTCAACTCCCTCTTTGACATGTGTTACACTCATCTAATCTCATTGTGCTTTCCCTGTGATACCCGGATCTTTGTCCTTGATACCTTTGTTTCCACTTCCAACGCCAAATCTTACTATTTTCTGGACAAGATCAACACAGAAATTTTGTCTTAAGAAACTATGTCATATGTTAAAATGTTAATTCCCACAATTCAGGTTGCAAAAGAGAGTGCTGATGTGATAATCTTGGATGATAACTTCTCCACCATAGTGACTGTGGCCAAATGGGGACGTTCAGTCTACATAAACATTCAAAAATTTGTTCAGTTTCAGCTGACAGTCAATGTTGTTGCCCTGATTGTGAACTTTAGCTCTGCCTGTTTGACTGGTAAGTAGATTCTGATCTTGTGTGTTTCCCTATCAAAACAAATGAATATCTTGCAAACATACTAGTGTTTTGCTGATATATCCTGCATTCACACTTTCTCACTTTGGGGTTGATATGGCTTCTCAGGAAATGCCCCACTCACTGCTGTTCAGCTTCTGTGGGTGAACATGATTATGGATACTCTAGGGGCACTTGCATTAGCTACAGAGCCTCCCACTGATGACTTGATGAAAAGACAACCTGTTGGCAGGAAAGGAACCTTCATCACTAATGTGATGTGGAGGAACATCTTGGGGCAGTCCCAATATCAGTTCGTGATCATATGGTATCTCCAGACCCAAGGGAAAGCTCTTTTTGGTCTTGAGGGTCCAAAATCTGATCTGATATTGAACACACTTATTTTCAATTCGTTCGTCTTCTGTCAGGTAATTTCAAATCATCAAGTCACTTGTTGAAAACTTCTAGTTGCATTGGTGACCATTAGATATGCACCATAGGTGGGCATGTGATTCTTCATTTACTAGACAGCTACATAATTGACTGAATTGATCAATATAGACAGCATAATGAGTCCTGCAATTTAAACCCAATATATATAGTCTCTCAAGAATTAAGCAACTACATGTTCAGCAAACATTAGGAATGAGTGTTGAATTTTTTTGTTTCATTATGAAATATTATTTAGCTTTTGAATTAAACTCTGATATTTCAGGCTTTCAATGAGATCAGTTCCAGAGAAATGGAGAAGATAAATGTGTTCAAAGGCATACTAAAAAATTACGTATTTGTGGCTGTTCTCAGTATTACTGTCCTCTTCCAAATCATAATTGTTCAGTTCCTGGGTGACTTTGCAAATACACATCCTCTTACTCTGCAGCAATGGTTTGCTTGCATTTTCCTTGGATTTCTCGGCATGCCAATTGCAGCTGCTTTAAAGATGATTCCTGTTGGATCGAGTTGAGAGGTACCAAATCCATAGTTCTCAATCTCAGGGTTTCCTAATTTTATTTTCATTTGCTGTATAGCGTAGAATTGCTAGCTTTAGCAGTTGGATATATTTAGTCTATAAGTTTGGAAGGCTAGGGAATTTTTGGGCTAACACTGAAAAATGATGTGAATGATTCAGGTTCTTATTATTTTTTGTAAGTTACAATAAATAATAAGAACCTGAATCATTCATATCAACTTTCAGTGTTGACCCCAAAATTGCCTAGCCTTCCAAACTTAAAGACTAAAAATATCCAACAGCTAAAGCAACAAGAAAGCTGAAGTTTCTGTGAAAATGATTGTAAATCTGGTTATCTTTCGTGTATGTGATCTTGGTTGCACTGTATCCGTAACTTTGTGTTTTAGAGCAAACAAGGTACATAGTAGAATTGAAGTGAGTGATTCAGGTTCTTATTATTTATTGTAAGCATATTTTCTAATTCTACATGTTAAACCTTGTTACCAACAAGAAAGCCGAGGTTTCTGTAAAAATGATTGTAAATCTGGTTATCTTTCGTGTATGTGATCTTGGTTGCACTGTATCCGTAACTTCGTGTTTTAGAGCAAACAATGTACACAGTAGAATGTGGATTTGCTACCCATTTGGCATAACAGGAAGGACTCTTTTTCTTCTTCACAATAATGAATAATGCATGGCACCTGAGTTTTCATGACAAGAATCATCACCAAGATTCATTTATATTTGTTCATGAAAATGACAGGAGGTGGTAGCTGGGCCAAAAAGTGTATTATTTGCTATGCCAATTTATATCATCTCACAAAATATAGTCTTGTCCTCTTTACTCTCTGCCTGTAGAAAATCATAGATACAGCCATTGATGTTGGTAGTGCCTTGAATCTTCTTTTTGGGTCTTGTTCTGGTTTGTATTGACTCAAATGGAAATCAAACAAATTATGTGTAGCCTTAATAGCAAGCATCAACTCGGCTCTACCTCTTTTTTTTAGCTGGATTTCCAGTTCTGGTTCAATTTTAATTTCTCTCTTTCATTGCCATTGCCATGGCAGCTCCAGCAAGACCAAGATGCTGGAGAAGAAGCACGAGAGCTTGGCAGTGGCACTGTCTCTACTATTTACTCCTAAATTTGCAACTTTATCAGAAATAAGATAAAGCATTTATTGATTTGATTTGATTGTCCAAAACTAAAACCGAAGCCATAATTAAGTTTTTATACAGTCTTTGGTCAAATTTGAGTGGTGAAACTTATTTAAATTTTAAAACAGAGCATAAGAAGATTCAAACACAACTCAAATCACATTTACCTTTACAAATGCATCAAATCACACAAACACATACCTTCTTTTCTATACAAAGCTTCCCATCAAAAGGTATCAAATTATATATCTAAAAAAAATGAACCAAGACTTGCTGTTTACAAGCATCTTTCAGTGCTCTTCTTCTTGCATTTTTAGGTCTAATAGCTATCAGCTTTCATATGTAGGCCAAAGCTCTTCCTTTTCTTTGGCTACTTTCAATCAACAAACAAACCATCTCCATTGAGTAAGTAAATAATGAAACACTACTGATTTATAAGCTAAAAAGACCAATTCAACCAATGCACTCCACAGCTCTACCATATCAGTCATTGAAAGGAAGCCTTTTTCTCTTATTGCTTGAAGAATTGAATGATGGGTTTTGTAGAGAATCATGTGACTCCAATTGGGTTGGTGTGCAATTGGACTTATTGGATGCTCCATTCTTCTCCACCTTCCATGGCTGCATTAGCTGATAGCATGAGAACACAGCCTCCTGATACAAGAGAAACAGGCCAGAGATTGAGCAACAAGTCCTGTCTGTCACATTTCGGATAAAAAGATCGACATGAACTCACGATTTCAAAAATGCCACTGCAAGAGGTGGAATTGATCTTAGACTCCAATGCACTTCTTGTCAACCTATGATCCAATGCAACCAAGGTGGCAGCAAGTGCAATGACAGAAGATTGGTACTGCATCAAATTGATCTCTGCACTCCAATTACACAGCTGAGTCAAAATCATGCTCACAAGTTACTGAATTGATCATCAATGACAGAAAATACCTCTTAAAATTGGCTTGATGAGCTCAACAATGCGAGTCTCCGGAGGCGATGGAGAGTCCTCTTTGTGCAGCTTCCTGATGAAGTAACCAATGAAAGTAAAAGGAGTAATTGAAGCCATCCTCCAATCCAATGTTCTCAGTACCAAAATCTCCATTTGATAAATTACTTGGCTCCCAAAATTGTACTCATCAATCTCAAATTCCGATAGAGCCGGAGCATCTTCCTCCATCTTTGCTGCCAAGGATAGACATGCCACTGACAACAATCTCATCAACCATGATTTACCAACCTACAAGAACAGAACACAACAAACACTTTAGAAACAAGAACTGAACATTCAAGGATCGAAACAGAATTGTTCACAGACACTCACTACAAGCGTGGACGTTCTTGAAAGGAACCGATCAAAGTAAGTCATCGACAAGTAGACTGTTTCAGACCGAAATCCGAAGAATGCTTGTGTCTGAACAAGAACAACATCAGTAAATTCAAATCTTGATGGTACATTAAAAAACAAGAATTGGGTTCTTGGGACTGACTCTGAGAATCCATGCGATGGAGTCCAAGCGAGCAGATTTAGTCCATTCAACAAGCACCAATGGGTCATTCTTTCCCAACCCAAATGGGCTCTCTCTGCCGAACAGCATTTCCACGTACTCGTCGTCAGAAGAAACAGAGCCAAAATGATCGAATTCGTCGCCGCCGACCACGACCTCGTCGTCGGAGCTAGGCTCGCTTTCGTGGCAAAGAAGACTGGACAGAGGCAATGGAGAACCATAATCCATCAAACCATAAAGATTTTGTGATCAAAACAGGATCGACTAACAATTTCCAAGAAAAGAGAGAAATGGGTTTGGTGGGTGAATGATGAATCTGAAAATTTTGTATTACAAATGAGTTGCTAGTTTTGGGGAGTGTAGTGTTGTGACAGTGAGTTTTAAGCTTTGACTGGCACAAGCGAGCTACGCACAATTTGTTTAGAGATGGGGGCTGATGGTTCAGAACAACGCCCGTTTGAGGCGCGTGAGTGGCACGATCCAATGGGGAGAGGCAATGGGATTGTCAGGTGGGTACCGTACATGGGGTCGTACGTGAAGGTTGTGACATTGGATCGGGGCTGGGTTTGGGTCCAATCCCATTTCATGATATGTGACTTTGGGTTTGTTTTTTTTTTTTTTTTTCATAAAACATAAAAGTGCTTAGGTTTATTGATTGACATAAATAGTGTTTAGAGAATAGTAGGGAGATGGAGGCATGAATGCGTGGCAGAACCCTAAATAAAGAGCAATTTCAAGTGAGACCCAATATTAGTAATGACCAAACCAGAGAAGAGACATGGTGTCGGTTGCTCTAATCTCACTCTTATCTCTTCCTTTTCTGAAACCTAGAAACCAATTGCCACTTGAATATATATCATATTAGTTATTACATTGCTTCGCTTTGTATATTTTGAGGTTTGACTGAGTCTTCGTCACTAATAGTTTGGTTGAGACTTCTTGTTTTCTTAATGATAGAGATCAAAAAGTTTTAGTTAACGTTTAAGTGGTTAAGACTCAGTTATGCAAATAAGGTGATGTCACATCATCAACTAACATTCGCACATGTCACTTAGAGGAAAACTTGGACAAAACCTGAACTTGGGCATTTGGATGATTGGGCATGACCTTGTATTAGAAACGTAAATAATGCTCCAATGAGTGCTTCGTTTTTATGGGAGGCACGTGATTTCTTTGGACACGATTCTGCACTTCTATCATAGGTAAAGCTTTTGCTCTTCTACTTAACTCATTTAAGTTATGAGAGACAATATTTGACCTTTGTGTTTCCTCTTAGGAATCTTGATGTTTTCGACCTATTCAACGATTACGTCGCTGCTATTCTCTTTGGCTTGTCCTGGGACGTGAGGAGAATGGATCTCTCCCTACGCTCCTATTCATCTTGATTTGCCAAGAATGCTTGGAGGAATGAAGCTCTCCTTCACATTTTCTCAAAGGTAGGAGATGTCAATCATCTGTTGTGCGAGGTTAGAGACTATTAATTTTCAATTTGTTTATGATAATGAAAGCAAACTGATGAGTTTCTTTTACTTAGTGCAAAATCTCTCACTATGAGTCGTCGTATTGTCCACATGTGTTATAGAATTGATTTATAATTTTTCAAATGTCAAAGTCTGAGGATGGATACGGAGACTCAGGCCCTTAGAGGCGAAAATAGAGGTTTGAATACATCTTGAATTCTCGATGTCCATGCAAGAGTAGCAAACTATTAACAATTACTCAAGTGTGTTATCATAAATTTGCATTGAGTGTGGGATTCTCTTGTAAAATATGAGATTGTGTAGGATCTCTTCTTCTTACTAAGAAATGCGTATTTATACTTACCACCATTTCCATCACGTGTCATCATGTGGTTGGTCATTAGTGATGTAGGTTCCTCTTTGAATATTGGAGTTATGACCTTCTAGGTGTGCCGACCACGAGCGTCAAATAAGATTCGAAGTTCCTGTAATCCCTTCAAACAATACGAGAAGAAATGGAGCCCCTAAAAGCCTCTAGACCTTGGGGTAGCTTTGGCAATGTGGGTAACCATAGAAGTGCCCTGCTAAGCATGGAGCCATTTAAAGTCATAGTGAGACTGTGAGCCATTTAGAGTCCTGGAGAGGCTGAGAGCCTTGGAGATTACACAGCAAGTCAAAAGACTTTGGTCGTACTTGGTCAGGCCAAATATAAACTCATTATGTCTTTCAATTATTGTGGCTCCCTTCGAGATCCGAAAATAAACTAGTGAGTGACAAAATGACTAATAACAAAAGGAAACAACATACGTGTTTTTTCAAGATGGAGGTACGTCCAACATTTCGGAAACACAAATTTCTCAAATTTAGTGTATTAGTTTTACTTAAAGAGAATAAATTATAACAAATAAAATTTTAGGATTAATTGCAGATAAGTACCATGTGGTTTACACTTAAACCTTCTATATACCCAAAACTTTGATAAACAACAAATAACACCCTTAACTTGGCATTTTGAACTTTCTCAATTAAAAAAGATTTAATTTTGGACAAAACCGCATGTGCAGTGCACATGCAATTAAAGAAGTGAAAATGGCCAAAATGTCATTCTTCCTCACTTAATTACAGATTCCGGCGACCCTATGATTTTTCTGGTCGCCGGAAAATATGTACACTTATAAATATAAAAACAAATCCAATTCTATTCAAACTTTTTTTTTATGTAAATCTACACAAATTCAAACCAAATCAACACAATTAAATTGAACACTAATTGAAGCACTCAAAAACAAACCAATTTATAAAAAATTGAACCAATTTGAACAAAAAATTGACCCCAAAAAAAATGAAAAATCAAACCCAGATCTGGCATGAAACTCTGATCGGAGCAGACTCTGGCCTCCGACCACAGCTTGCCTTCGTTGGAGAAGAACGGCCTCCGCTGGAGACGAAGAACATCATCGGTGGAGTGGGTCTCGAGATGCAGATCGACGCCAGAGACGAAGAGTTGTTCGACTACGCTGGGGTTCTTCTCCAAATCTTGACGGTGGTCGAGCTCCGTGCGTGACCTGAGCTTTCGGCGTTGCCGTGGCGACCTTCGTTGTCTCGCCGCTCAGAAGCGTCTTCAATGTGGAGGCGTGCCAGATCCAGCGACCTCGATGGAGCACAACACGAGCACGAGGAGGCGAGCAGTGGCCGGAGGTTCATCGGGGAAGATGAATATTCTTTGTTCTTTTTTAGATTTAAATTAAGTTAAAGGTATGTTTGACTGACAAAAAAAATACTTGGTTGTATTTTAATCTTTTTGCGTGTTTCAGGTAAAATTAACTGATGAAAATGTTAAATAATAAGTACAGGGTGTTATATGCTACTTATTAAAATTTTGAGTATATAAAATTTTTAAGTGTAGTTCACATTGTACTTATCCGCAGTTTGCCTAAAGTTTTAGTAAGAATAAAATACATGTTGAGAAATGTCCCCATGATGATTAAACATAAAAATGGCTACTCACACAGACATTTGTCCAGATAATAAACATGAGACAGTGACTTAAAAACAGGCCAACATCTCGCAAAACAATCCGAGACAATACAAGATGGTGAGGAGGGCACTCATGATTCAATGATCACTCAATAATGATCATGCCATGACCCATCATATACATGGGAATGGGTGGGCCCTCTGTCATAAAAATTGTGACATCACATCTTCATAGTCAAATCATATCATCATATATTACCCAACTCTACACCCATAATCTGGTGCCAATACGCACACATAATATCCGATCCGACTTTTACTCAATTCAGCTCTATTTAAATAATTTGCATGTTAAGTACGTCTTATAAGACTTCTCAATCGGATCGGACCTATCCATACGATTTTGAGTATAAAACTTAAAATTTGACGCAAAATTTAAATTTTGAGTTAACCCAAAACTTTTTGTTAATTAGAGGCAACGGTACATTCTAGTCTGGAGTTGAAATGGATCTTTCTCCTTTAAAAAGCTTTTTCTTTTCCTCTACTATATAGAAACCACCTGATTGTCAATATCCAATCCAATCTCAATAGTATTATTATTCCTTTGCACATAATTTTTCTTCATGAGATGGCCATTGTGGAGCCTAATTTGCATAAATTGAAAGAATTCCCACACATGCACAGCTAATATAGGCTTTATTCTTGAGAATTTTGAACCCACAAAAGAGGACCCAGAAGGCATATAAAGTCCAACAACAAGCCAACAAACAATAGTATAGCAAAGGTAAATACATGATACTTTTTTTTTTTTTTGAAATCAAAGGAAGGACATTTTATTAATCAATCAACCCTAAATAGTCCATAAAAAGAAAAGTTAAAGGTATAGGACCTAAAAGTCCAATCCAGCCTCAGGCATAAAAACAGAAACTGACGACCTCGCTATAAAGTGGGTCACCTTATTTACCGACCGTCTAACAAAACTAAACTTAACACATTGAATTTGAGAAACTAACATACGAATATTATCTAGAATAAGACCCAAGACACTGAAAACATCTCCTCCGGTCTTAAGAAGCTGCATCACCTACTGTGCATCCTACTAGTATTTAAAATTAAGTATAAATAAATAGACGTTGATGGGTTGAAATTGAATACCTTTGCATAGGTAAAAGGAAACATGTTGATGTACATTATATGCAAATACCAACCAACCATCCTCGCAGATGTTCACATCCAGAAACTCTGTTCCACTTCTTTGCTTTTATTTCTACACTTTATTGTTATTGTCACATTATTAATGTTACAATGTCCCACAAAAATCGTGCATGTTAGACCCTTTCATCAACATAGTTGGACTCCTTCCTTTACTTAGATAACTTAACTATGCGGCCTGAAATTTCGACTCTTTTCAATAGTATGTAAGCCAATTGTAGTATGTTTAGCGTCACAGGTCGATATAACAAGTATTATAGTATTAATGTATGGCGAAAACCATCCGTAAAACATTTTAAGAAAACACGTTTTAAGAAAACGCGTTTTATAAGTTCATAACATTTTCTCTCACTCGTTCCGCAAATGCTCTTGTCGTAGACTTGCGTGTTTGTGCTGCTTCCTTACGCCAAACGCCTCTATATGCACAAAGTTGATGTCAAATACCTTCCCATATCTAATTGACGCTGGCAACGAAACTTGTGTGCCACAACCAAATCCTATCCTATCAGGGCACACTTGTTATTTGTCCTCATTGGATCTTCTTAAATGACACATTTCAAATGATGATCATCCGGCGTAGAACTCAACGTCTTATATCCGCATCTGTCGCTAGCGATGCTTGACCCTATGTTCCATCTTATAGATCACCATAGAGACACTCAAAATATCATTGAGTCACTCTCTATATACAAAACAAACATGGAAAGAGGAGGTTGGTGAACAAATAGTAGTGAAGTCTGAGAGCAAATTACAATTTAGAAGCAAGAAAGGGAAGAGAAGATGGGGGAAGAAAGAGGCAAGGAGGTGGAGAGTGATGATTGTGGATGGATGGCATTTTCTGACTCTTGTTTTATTTCACTAACTCCCACACAAACTAAGCAACTGCTACACACATGATTGTGCTAAATTGGTTTTGGTTTCATCTCATGCAATCATATCCAACTCTTTGTATTTTAACAGTCATGAGTCAGGGTATTTTCTGGCAAGTTGAGATTCCCAATGTTTTGACCACTCGATCTCTAAATACTTCTCTTCTTGGACTCAAAATAATAATAAACAAATAAAACCCTCACTGGGCAGTGTGTTCAAATGGTAGCCAAAAACACACCTCTACAGTCTCCACCACCACCAAACATAATAATAGCAGTCACAGTGAGTAAATTGGGTTGGCCAAATTGATGCAACTTCAAGTCATGAACAACAGAATCTGAATCTGGGTCTTAGCCACTGGGCTTGTCAGTAATGTAGCTAAAATAAAAATGAAAATTTCTAACATATGGGCCTCTTGAATTCAATGACGCAAAACAACAAGTGGTTGGTGACAAGAAGATAATGGAATTTATAGCTAGCAGGAAGCTATAGACAGCTTGAAAGCTGGTATCAGTAGTAACAATACAGTGTTTATAATGGATGGTACAACCATTATTATTACCAGTCCAAAACTATTAATGGCTACCTCATCATCCACAGCGTTCATATTTAAATTCTGGATTCAAAAATTGAGAATCATCATAATGTTGTTAGGTAGAGAGAGGAACTGCATTTTCATATTAGAATGAAGGGATAACCATTTTTTTTGATACCCAGACTTTCAAAAAATACCCAATTTAGTACTTAAACTTCTATTTCTCTTAATTTAGTACCTAAACTTCTATTTCACACCCAATTTGGTACCCACCATCAGATTCCGTCAAATTCACCGTTAAATGCTGACGTGGCATGAT
>JAYMTA010001851.1:0-18463 GCA_036897625.1 Pelargonium cotyledonis
CAACTAACGGTCAATGACGGCATGTACTAAATTTGGAACAAAATTGAAGTTCAAGCACTAAATCTGAAACAATAAAAGATCATGTACTAAGTCTGAACTTACCCCAAAGCTTGGGTACTAAAATTGCCTTTAATCCATATATTTACTAGAGCAAAGTTAAAGATGCTAATTAATTGTACAAATCTGAATTTAGTATATCGTTTATTCTTACAAATGTATTATAACAAACACGATTAAAATTTATATCATAATGTCAAACAAAACGTTCAAATAAGATTCTATATTTTCCGTGCGTGGTTGTTATGATATAAATGTATAACTAATATTTTGGACTTTTCGTATCTAGAACATCTGCATAATTCTAAATTGGGCAACCCTAATGCTTTTATTGAAATCGCATGAGTTTGTGCAACCATATGTTAGGCTAAAACGATTTATTACCATTTGTCTTAAAATATATAAATTGTAATAAATCATTTTAGCCTAACATATGGTATAGTGTTTGAATTAAGTGTTTGAAAAAAAAAAAACATATCTACTGAGAGGAGGCTTTAGTGTGTGTCTAGAAGACACTGCATACAATTAAATTGTGTGACTTTCTTATGCATATTTACTATTTTTTCGTCTCAAATTAATTGTTCACTTTTTTACAAGTTTATAGATATTGTAAAAAGTTAGGTTAAAAGGGGTTTTATAATGCCTATAATTAGAGCGCCGCGTCATAAAAAAATTAATTTTGGTACAAATGATTGATCTTACACGAAATTATGTACATTTTATCGAAACACTTTTCTTTGACTTGAGCGTCAAAAGAATTTCGTTGGAGTCACTTCCGACTTATGCACATCTTTACGAACTAGAAATTTACTATATTATATATATTAAAACATTTTATGCGACGGTTCTTAACAATATATATATATATATATGTAAATTATACATATGATCCTCAAAATAAATTTTGAAAAAAAAATATACATGCATATTATAAATTATTTAAAATTAATTTTTTGTCCTACATTTGATAGACCTCAAGATCTCTTGAAAACATATTTTACAAGTCCAGCAAGATGAATATCCACAAAATATTCCTCCCAATTTATGTTCTTCACATCAAAATCAAACATATTAACCTCTACGCCGCCATCTCTAGCTGCGATTCGCAATTTCTGGGTGTTCATGTCATCGAAACTGAATCGAACAAACGGATAATTATTTCATTTTATAAAAATAAATATAATTGAAATGAATGTATAACGAAATTGAAACATATATGACAACTTACACTCCTTTGAAGAACACGTATGGCTCGCATAGGGCTACTAATCGCATTACGAAATTGATCTTCTTATTCAATTCCGTGTACGTTTCCTTGAAGTAGTCGCAAAATATTGCGTTCAACAATTTGAGTGCCTAATTGAAATGATAAAAATATTGTTCCATATGTTAATAATTTTCATAAAATTATTGATATGAACTCACGGACACTAGAAACTAGACCTGCATTTTCATGCACATGGGTCGCATAAAATGACCCTAGTTAGTTCTCCGCTCGGGAAACCCAAACATATTATTTGTGAATTTCGTAGTTTGATCTACCTCGGGACCCGAAACCCACGCCTCATGTGGGTCTGGATGAGGATAAATAAAAACCAACCCAAAACCCGAACTACCAACCCTAGGAATAACTTTTCTATTTCCTCTTTCACCCTCAATATAAAGATTTGAACTCATCAAAACTCGTCGCAAAAAGGGCCAAAATTTGTTGCGAAAATCCTTTCCGTCGCGGAAAGTCCTAAAATAGTAGTCACCAATCCTCTCGTTACAAAAGCACCGAATATTGATCAAATTGTATCGGTTTTAAGCCATAACGAATTTCAAATAACCGCATACGTTCAGATCCAAATTGTCAGCTCTAACTATACCGAATCATATAATGGAGAAATAGAAACTTACTTTGGAAAGTAATCCATAACGAAGTGCCATATATCTTTGGAAGCTTTCCATGGTTCTATAAATAGTCATTTCTTTAACCCTAATTGGCTTTCCATCTTTGTTCATCAATGGTTTCTTGGTAAAGTAACTAATGGCATAACCATGAAGAATTTTGTTTACCACTGGGTTTCTAACTGAGGACCCAACATGGTATATTTTCACATCACCAACTTCATTTGCATGACCCATCATTGCCACCAATAAAGAATTTACCACCATGTCCGCCGGTATCTGCAAAATTAATTAATTAAATATTTCTCATTATATAAATGTGTTTCAACTAGTGGATGACAATCTAATCCGAACTCGACGGAGACCTGATGTCCTGGACTTGAACATGGCACGAGGTGAGAATGTTTTTTTCAATGGGGGGCACGGGCGAGGACAGGTCAACTATAACTCGTTCGCTCTGAATCCAAATTCTTACGTTTGCAGTCTAAAAATAAATAAAATTTTTGGTGGTGGAATCTTTCGAAGGTTTATAACTAAATTATTGTTCGGTTCGAGTTTTGACAAATTAGGATAAATATTGAATCTATAACCAAAAAATGACGGTCCAAAGAGTGCAAAAATATGTTAATCATACCGAAAACTTTAAATATAAATATTAAAAAAAAACTTTAAATATACTCACCACATCTGTTATTCCATTGACATCTCCAAGAAGGAATGTTAATTTTCCTTTACCATAACCCAATGCCACACTATCTATGGTTCTGAAAAATAAAAAATTAAACCGATATTATTTTATAATTTGATTTCAAGCATCAATTTAATCAAGTAATTTGTTTATTAACATGATCAATACAATCAACTAAATCAAAATGTGACACAACGACTTGAATAAATCAAATACACAAATTTGCGACAAAATCAAACCTTACACCTTCGACCCATCCCGGGAAAGGCTCCTTGTAAGTACTCGTAACGACTGTAGGACGAAGAACGACCGTAGATATGTTTTCTTTGAACTCTCCGATCAGCATCTCCGCCATGGCCTTCGTGAATACGTAAGTATTTGGCCATCCATACGTCTTGGCCCTACCATTTTCAATTATATGTCGTGTTATTATTCGTAGCAACTATGATATATATGTATTTTCACACAATTATGCCCAGAGTGTCCATGTCCAAATTTTCAGCTCTAACTCTAACGTCATAGTAGATGGTAATTATATGATGCATATGTTTACGAACAAACCTTTGCATTCCCAAATCCTTCATTGCCAGCGTAATTTCAGATTCGGAGGCTCCAATGGCGAAAAGTTGCTTCAATCTTGTCTCGATTATTTTGTGTTCGAGGTCAATGTCGAGCCCAGATTTACCGTTGAGTGATTCGCCCATTTGGTAGGGGGTTTCGAGTATGAGCCCTTCTTTTTCTCCCGCCACATATGCTACGAAAATAATGTTATATATTTCAAATATTGTATCAAACAACAACGCGTCGATCAATATAATATAAGACATCAATATTATATAGTAACCTGTGGAAACTTGGATAAACACTTTAATGTTTGCACATCTCTTGGCAAAGCTCAAGACATGATTAGCTCCAAGTGTATTCAGACGGAACGAAACATCGTACCTACATACATATATAGAGCAATTCAACAAAATTCGTACAACAATATTTACTATTTTCTACCAATATATATGCACACACTAGAGGAGGCAAAAGTTCGGGTCGGGTTCAAATTTGGGTTGACGAACCCTAACCATGCCCTATAGAGTGTTCGGGTTAGGGTTTTAGGCATCAACACATTTGTCAGCTCTAATATACACACACTATAACTTTGTTTAAAAATATCGAATTGGTCGTTTTTTGTTTAAATAATAGTAATGTTATATGATTCAAATATATATCGAGTTTGAGTACCTCTCGTCAAAATTGGTATTTGCAGCAAGATTAAAAATAACATCAACTTGTGTAAGCATCTCCTTCACCAAAACCAAGTCTTTGATACCCATATTATCCTCAACAGTGATGTCTCCAGCAACTGGTGTCACCTTCTCTGACATGAATTTACTCAAATTTGAACCATATTTCTCTCTCATAATATTAAATAAGTCCTTATCAATCATCTGCATGCATAATAAATAAAAGTCGGCTCAGTGCACGATGTCTTACATCACGAGATAGTAAACCCAAATATCGTTCATTCGTTCGTTCAATTAGTTTAAGAATTACAATTTGAAAGTACCCGACATGCTATAAAATACAACTAAACGAACGGGCTTTTGTGTACCTCATTTTGCAAGCGTTGCGACGCGGATTTGGCATCCGCAGCTCGTACAAGAAGATATATTTTCTTGACATTAGGTTGAACTCTCAATATCTTCTCCACAAGAACTACATTTTCATAATTTTATTAATCAATTCATTAATATATATATATATATGTTATGATAAATAATTGTTAATAAAAAGAACACATAATTAGCACTTACTTTTGGCTATAAAACCAGTGGCACCAGTGACTAAAATGGACTTGTTGTCAAGAAACTCAAGTATGCACCCCAACCCCATTGATGAATATCAAGAGTTGAAATGGCAAATGAGAGGTGCACAATTTAAATGACAAGTTGGAGAGGGAGATACAATTTATAGACTACTAGTTGGACATTTTTTTTTTATTTATTGTTTGAGTTCTTAAAAATTAGGATAGCTTTACCATTTATTTGATTTATTTTATTAAGAAGAGAAAAAAAAAAATAGACCAAGTATTTTTCTTTTCTTTTCTTTTCTTTTCTTGTGGGAAACCAAAGTCTTCATTATGTTAACACATTTAACCACTTTTTTCTTTCACTAAGATAGTGTTAGACGCTACAATAATAATTCTTTCGATGATTTTTTAACGTTTATATTTTGTATTCTTATATTTTATTAATTAACCTAAGAAAATCAATCACTTTAGTGTATAACAATTTCGTAACATACATTGACGTTGCAATCAATACAATACTCAAAATTCACATTTGAATAATTTAATGTATAAATATTTTATAGTTTTACGCAATATTCAAATTCTACGTTTAATTGATGCGAAATATATATTTAATTTTAACAAAAATTGAGTACATTATTGACAAAAGTTTGAATGTGAATATAGGGACAATATGATTGAAAAATATAAAGTATATACGCAAGGAAGTACATGTTTATATCATGTGTGATCATTCTAAACACATTTTTATATATCGATTGGTATTATTATATAAAATTCCAACAATTCCTTCCTTTCTCACTATTGAAAACGTTCACATACAAAATTTTGATTAGTTTTGTGTGTAAAATGCAACTTCTATCATTGTTACGTTTAAATTGTAGCTACTTTTTATAACTAAATGTGTGTGTGTGTTGAAACTTTTCAGATATTCCAACCAATTTCTACAAAATCTAAAGATTTTTCATATTTCCACAATTTTGATTCACATCATTCTTGGACATTGTACAAGTAACAGCATCCACTAGAGTTTGAAATTTTCAAACAACTACAGTTCAAAATTTCAAAAATTTATCGATACACATGCCTGAAGCACGAGGCTCAAGATCGATCGCCCATGCCCAAAAGAAACTAGCTTCATTAAGTATGTGACAATTCATGGCAAGAAGCTTTTAAGACCATCAAAATGAGATCAGTTCCAGCGACATTTATAGGTTCCGAATGAACTCAGATACTAGTCGAAACCTCTTATGGAGGAAGGCGTGAAGATTTCACGAACTGGCATCTTTTGCTGGGGGGTCGGGCTCAGTTTTATCGGTGACCATTGGATCAGCACTCGCATGATCTGTTTCTGGCTCAGTCGGGTTTGCTTGATCTGGCACAGTGGAGTCTTTCTTATCCGGTGCTGGTGGGTCTGAGTCCATTTGGTTGGTAGCTGGATTAGAAGTTGGTGGTGTCGGAGTTTTGTTCTCTGCGTTTATATCTGCATTGTCGTATTCGGATAGGAGATCCATAAACTCGTTCAACAAGCGCTGTACTTTCCTATTTGATGCAATGGCCGGAAGAATATCTTCTCGGAGGAGTTTGTGTTTTCTCAACCCCTGCAGATACAGAAGAGGAACCCGTCACCACAGAACACAAGGAGAACCACAGAACGATGATAATTTATTTTACATGAAAAGTCTTACAAGTACACAAGGATCCCATGCCAATTTTTTAGCATCTGAAGATGTGGCGTCGGCCATCCCAGTCGGAGGTCCAAGAAAACTCTCACAAACTTCTCGTAAACGGGACTCATCTGCTTCTCTGCAGTTCACAATCGTGTTACATGTTATGACTAATACATAAAAGGGACGAGTCTATAGCCCAAAGACGACCATGTAACTTTAAGGTTCAACCTCTAAGGCAAATATGGTAGAACCGCCTCCGAATTGTATATCTATGTATGCAACAGTAGATATTCAAGCAAACCAGAGCATTCACACTTCAATATGCTGAGACCAGTGAGAAATCAGTTTGAAGCACATTGGCAATGTAAGTATGATAGGAGCATATCCCAATAGCAGCCAGAACGCAGAGTCACCCAAAATTCGACCAACACTTTTGCGGGTTCGGATCACACAAAAGGTCTGGTCATTTTTCAGATCGGGTTTTCATAGTATATGTGCAAACTGGGTCAGGAAACCTGCACTCACCCACCCATTCCCCAAGACAAACCCAAAACTCTAGCAGGTCAAATTAAGGTTTTAACCCGACCACGACCCAAAACCTGAATAGTGAGCTCTACCCAAGAGTTCAAGTAAGGATGTACCTTCTATACAAGGTCACATGATAATATATATATATTCAACTATGATGGATGTACCTTGTCTGTCCTATGGTTCCATTGTAAAAGCTAGGAATAGAGATGCTAAGCTAGGGATAAGAGAACCAATTGCACAGCATACGCAACAATGAACCATAATCACCTCAGAAAGGTCCAAGCTCCCAACAGTTTTCTAATGCGGAGACAACTCAAGTAGTAGCAATCATACGGTAATGAAAATCAATACAGCACAAGTAATTCCACAGAAAACCCGGATAAATTTTAACAAGTCGTAAATAAGAGATTGCTTAGACATACATTTAAAAGAAAAAGTGGAGAAAAAAACTTACCTTGCTAAAAACCGTACATAAGACAAGAGGCACTGGCGATATTCATTAGCAGACTTTAAAGCTAGCGAAGATGCCAACTGAGCTTCCAAATGTGCACGTGTCTGAACTCCATCATCAGTCACCCTGTAAATAGTAAACATCACCGAAACAATGCGTTGGTACTAGAATAAGATACTAAACAATAATAATAAGACCTTTAAAAAGCTTTAGAAGAAGAATTCGTTTAAAATTGTTATTTCAAATTGAATATATATGCTCATAGTTTCTAATCTTTTTCATTCTAATCCAAAAGTTGGAAATTCAAACACAAGCAAGCACGCCCAAAATATGCAATCATTTTAGGCTGCTACATGAATGTTTATAAAGACCTTCCGAGGAATAGTGATACTATTCAGCTTTCAAATAAGGAATAAATAAAATATTATTTAGATGAGCACAAACCTGCTCCAACCAGGCTTGCGGGCCAAAAATTTCCTCATATCTACTTGCAACGCTGCCAGCTCGCCACTCTGAATTGAACCCAAATTCCAGGAACTTGCAAAATTTGATGCAGGGAAGCAGTCATCAGCAACCCTCAACCAACACATGAGACTCATGTCAAAGAGGAAGGCGTGGCGCGTGGCCAAAACAACAAGAGGAGAACCAGATTTTGATAGCTTTGCAGATATAACTTTGATCGTGCCTGTAAAAAATGATCAAAACAGCACAGGCATCCAGTTCAAAGATGCAATTCTCATGAAATAAAATAGAACCAAAACAGCATGGGACTGAAGTCTATTTTGCTAAAATCAACATATTCTCACATTTAACTATAAATTCAAGTGTTACGATTTACCTGCATCTTTGGCGGTTGAGTTCAGATCTGAAGTAATTAACGATGACAATGAGTCATGAACTATACAGATGCGATTGAACAGATCCCATACATAAAAGGATCCCTTCCTCGTGACCAGTAACAATTTCCAAGATTCATCGCAATCTATAAATATTGCTGCAGATCCCATCATGACGGTGGGCATTGCACGCCTTCCACACTTTGTATAAACCTTCTCAAGGCCAAAGAGAGAATGAGTATAGCATGACATTTTGAAAGTAATAAAGATAGCTCAAAACATGTGTTTATGCCACCATAAAATTTTGATTTGAAAAGCCTCAATGATCTTCAGTTAAAATCAAATTTTCAATGATGGTAGATTGAAAGATACTACCATATAATTTTGGATAGTAAGCCTCAATGATCTTAAGCTATAATCAAAATTTCATTGGGAGCTGATTTTAGAAGATGCTCGACTGCCTTTTGATAAAAGTATATATGATCTCTGGTACAGAAGTTTTGCTTCAGAATAATACAAAAAATCTGGAAGGAAAAAATACATCATTATAAGCTTCGATCTAATATCTCACAAAAATATTAAGTAAAAAACACGCAGCTTAACCTTAGCCATGAACTAGTAAAGCCAATCGGGAAATTAGAATGAATCTCAATGAACAACTATGCTTATTAAGAACAATATTACATTATGCCAAGAGTTGTCCACTTTAAATAAGTCCTAGAGTTAATGTATAATATAGTTTAGGATAGGCAAGGGTAAGAGAATTATAATTACCTGTAGGCACCCATCTTCACACCCGACAGCCCAGAAGTTAGCATTTCCTGCTAAAACAGTAACTTTCCCTGAGATCCTATCTGACCATAAAGTTGTGTCCCCTCTTGTGCAAGAAATTTCTGTTTCTTTCATCAGGAACGTATTTCCCATCCCAACAATGTCATTTACTGCACGTTCTCTAGGACGCGCTTCTAGGCAAACAGGTAGAGTGTCTACTCCTCCCTTCTTATCAAAAACCCTGATTGAAAGAGTATTACCACAAGTAGTCAAAGAACAAGAAGCTTTCACACTCCCAGATTGCTCAACATTGATGCTCCCATCTTTACCAGCAGAGACAGGGACCTTCTCAATAACCAGACTCTCAGCTATGGTAGCTCTAGCAGTGACCCCAGATCGCTCCTTCAAATCAGAGCTTTTCCCCAGTTTTCCCCGGATAGAACCTTCTTTAATACCACCATCAACAGGAAGAACACCATTTTCGTCCATTCTCTGATCAGATGACATTAGAGAAAAGTCAGGAATCTGACTCTGAGCACCACCAGAAATATTTTCAACACGAGCAGGCACTCCCACGGCTTCTGGAATAATTCTCTTTCTGCCATCAGGACGCCTATATTCTCTTTGTTTCACAGGACTAGAAATCCGGGAAGAAGTCGCCATCTTTGCTAAATCATCACCTGCTGTTACTCCACTCTTCTTCCCATTCCCATCAACTTGAGGCTCAGAAGTCTTTGCAGTAACATCCAAATCAACGGATGATTTTTTATGTGCTTGCTTTTGCTGGACATTTGGAACCACCTTTTTGCTCGGGGCTTGCTTAGCAGAAGCTGCTTCAAGTAGCAATTGTGCTGGGCTTTCAACTAAGTTTGCCTGTCTACCTCTTACATCACCATAGCGACTTTTCTTTAACTCCTCCAGTTCAACATCACTAAGCTTATATCCGAGTTCTTTCTCCTCAAAATGGAAGGAAGCAACAGTACCATCCAAGGAACAGGCAAAAAGTGAATACCCATCTGGACTCCTATTTGCAGCAAGAAAGATTGAACAACCAAGCAAAAGAAGAAAGAATGAGTGAAGTAAACATGAGAAAAATTGTCAAGATTCCGTGAAAAGTATAACCTAGTTGAAGAAAAAAAAGGTACAATACTTTTGCACCAAAAATAGTCCAAGGGGTGCCGAAACATTCTATTAAAAATATTGAAAATGTTTCAAAACAAACTTACCATGATAAATCAACAACACTTTGAGAAAAGAAATGCTTAGCCACAAAAAGAGGACGAGGGCTTGCTGTTGTCCATACCGTCATAGTGCGATCCTGACTCCCAATAGCAATTACATTATACGGCTGCGACTCTTTACCTCCAGTCTTGGATGCACCATTAGTCCATCCAATGGGTGCAGCTTTCACTTCCTGACTATCGGTGGCATTCCTCCTGAACATTGAATGATTAAATTTTACCACAATGATTGGAGCATTGTGTCCTAAGAAGTCAAATGTTGCAGACCATTCTCCTCTCTCTAGAACTGGAGCAGAATGCCTGGGCTTTTGGAAACCATGGGTGGTAGTTATGAAATGGCCACATGGGGACCATCCAAGTCGTCTAAAAAATGTAGATCCAAGCTGAAAGGAACATTCTCACATGAGAAAGTAAAACAAAATTTTAAAACAATAGAATCTTTAAGGTTCATAAGTATACATACAGATTTCCCCCAGTGGCCTTCCGTCCTGTGAGCAAGACTCCAGTCACTTGTTCGCCAAATAATGACAGTTTTATCATCAGATTGACTAGCTATGAAGGAGCCAATGGGATCCCAAGTAACACCTTTGACCAGACTAGAGTGACCCCGAAGAACAGCAGTGCAAATGCCATTGCTCATATTCCAAATATGAATAGTGTTGTCTAAACTCCCACTAGCTAATATTGAGTCATCTGGAGACCAATTAAGATCCACCTACTTTAAGCATAGAAAAAACTCCCCGGTTAGACAGTACTCAGTAGAACCTTCCAAAATTATTTGAATAGATGGTATGCTTAAATGATATATGAAATTGGAAGCTTAAATAACATTTACTTTTTATTCTACAGTAAACAGAGATGCTTATAATATGAAATGGATACGGGTGAACTGGAATACATAACCAACCAATTATTTTAGGTCATGCTCTAAAGCATCAAGAAAAGTCAACTGAGAAGCAATAGCTGCACAATTCCAATGATATTAAGTGTTCAAACAACAAAAAATAGTAAAATCAAATCCATTACCACGTCTGCAGTATGTCCCCTCAAAGTCATTGCAACTTTCCAGTTTTCAAGATCTGGGGGCTCTCCGCTGCCAAATTCTGTAGTTCCCGAACCAGGTTTTTTCTCATGAACTAAAATCACCTGATCGTCAGATCCTGATGCAACATACCGACCATGCTTAGCCCACCTAACACAGTTAACCGATCCAAAATGATCACGGAGAGTCGCCAGAAGACTCTGCACTGGTTCATTATCTTTTTGGTCTTTACCAATGCATTTCATGTCCCAAATTCGAACCTGCTCAGTGATGTCGAGAGAATAAAGTCATAACGGCACCCAAAAAAATATATCACCTATAAAATGGTGATCACAACATTCTTCCCTAATGTCCATACAAGGACGGAGGTGTCATGTGCCATGGCAAAAACATAAACACACAAACACATTGATGAGTGCATCAATGTATCGATTATCGAACTTAATTTACTCACTGATTATTAGCACTATATTACATAATAATACTCAAAATATTATTAGACACATAAATTTTTTTCCCAATATTATCCAGCATATGCAAAACACAAGACAGAAGCTCTAAAAAAAACCTTAACTAACTGTGTCTCCTAGCTAAACACCAAAAAGTCTTCATTCCACATACCCACAACACCATAACTACACAATGCGACTCTGATTAAGCCAACCCAACCTAAGAACACAAGCATATATTGGATTTCAAAGAAGAGCTCCAATTCAGAAGCAACAACAAACACAAGCTCGTGAACAAGGACACAACCATGAGAGAACAATAATACTAACGAAACAGAATAGTGAGCTTCAAACACCATAGACAGAAAGTTCTAGTCTAAATTTAACTAATCCAATTTCAAAATTTTCCACCTCCCAGCAACAGAGCAAGTCAAATTTGCTCCATACAAATCAGAATCCATCCATTAAATTACACACACTTGCTCATGATGCGAAAAAATATACCTTGTGGTCGCCTCCGCCCGTTGCGAACCGCTGGCCACCAGGTTGAACGTCAATGGAGAATATCTGCACTCCTTCATGCCTAACCCAACTCGGTTTCTCAGCACGCATCTCTCTTTCTCGCTTCTCAACACCTAAACCACCTTCTTATTCAAATTACTCTACAAAAACCTACACAGATCCATACCTTCACAGCACCAAATACAAAAAAAAAAAGGAGCACCTTTCGCCACTAGGGCACACAATTGTTCGAACTTGGAGCTCGAGTAAACCTATAACCCTAATACTAACGGAAACAAAGAACAGCTTCCTGAAACCCCCAAATTACAATCAAAATTCAGGGTTTTTGGAACGAGAAAACAAGTGAAAAACCCTAGATTGACGAACAAGAAAGTGCTTTTAAAAAACAAGGAAGAGCGAAGAGCCGGAATTGGGGGTTGAGAACGGTTAAAAGGTAAAGAAAATTGCAACGAATTGTTTGTGTTTCCAGTAAAAAAAGTAAAAACCCTAGCTCGCCGGTTTGAGGAAGAAGATGGAGATTTCGAGATCGGACAAAATTCACATTCCGACCTTAAATATATTTTAAATATCAAATGCGTTATGTCTTTATAAATATATTTTTTTATCACTAATTTTAAGGAAAAAATACATAAATTCTTTTAGCACAATTTAGAGTTCACAATCTAAGTTTTGATTTTGAAGTTGTGTCGGGTTGAAACGATTTAACATAATCGATAAAGATTTTGAATTGGGTTTCAAAGAAAAATTATAAAA
Organism: Pelargonium cotyledonis; assembly: GCA_036897625.1. Lineage (NCBI taxonomy): Eukaryota > Viridiplantae > Streptophyta > Magnoliopsida > Geraniales > Geraniaceae > Pelargonium > Pelargonium cotyledonis. Next base: position 12,706 of record JAYMTA010001851.1, read on the forward strand.
ATCGTGAATTTAGTATAAATTTACTCAATTTGGTGTCATTTGAATTTGCAAAATTGTTAATCAGATTTGTCCATAATTCAAGTAGGGTTTATTTACGTTGAGGTTAAAATGTATTACTCCATATCTGATATGTAATGGGAACAAATCACTAGTTCTAAATCATGTTTCAAAATTTCAGTGTCATTTGTTTGACCGGTCATGGCTAAAAAATATTATTCCATTTGCGCAACACATAAAACCGCTAATCGATTTTTTGTTTGAGTGCGCTGATCGAATTTAAGTGTGTACAAAATTATCGGTATTTAATGCAACTTCGTTATTTCAACTGTAATATTACAATTAATCAAAAAGTTATCTTAATTAGAAAGTGAAAATTAAAAAAGAGAAAAAATCAGAATCTTAGAAAGTGATTTGGTTTAGTGACCACATAAAGAAGTGGCTTTATATCAAAAAAAAAAAAAAAAGTGGCTTTGCCTTTTTTATTTAATTATTTTTCTTCATATAATGCTTTTTTTAAAATAAAAAGATCAAACTTATTTTATTAAATGAAATCAGATCTTATAAAAAAAATGAAATCGGACAGTTTATCGAAAGAAAATGGAAATCGATTACCAATCCGACCCAATATGGATCGGTTCAATCAATTTTAAGCCGAGTTGAACAAACATGCGCACATCCCTTTAGGGTAGAGAAAGGATTAGGGTTCAACATCCCGAACTCGAAAGAGGGAGAGAGAGGAAAAAAACCCTAAACCAATGCAAAACCCGAATTGTTAGCTCTATGAATTAGCAAATAAGTAGAGAAGATTGAAACTAAATTAACAGCATATTTGATATGCACCAACCTGTTCGATAAAAGTCCTCAAAGAAACGTTCTTTATACAAATTGAAACAAGCAAATTCAAGAAGTGTACCAAATCTTAAGCACATTTTCATCTGAATACACAGAAAGTGAAGTCAAGTCTGAATTCGAATCAACAGCTAAATTTTGAAGAAAAAAAATACATATAATTTGATGGATCCGGGAGTGATAAATTGAATACAAATCATATAGTTGCACTTCACTCACAAGTGTTGATCGGTGAGATATAATGTTACCAATTCATCAACCTTCCTCTCCGAACTCCTTTGTGAATCTCTCGTGGACGTCGAGGTCGGATTTGCTCACTGTCGGTCTTTGTCGTGCAAGCACCTTGTCAAAATCTATTTTCTTGATGGGTGGTGGAAGAATCTGCATGGAAATTGATGGGAGTACCAAAAGGCTTTGTTTAGACATCTGCCATTCCAATTTGTTCGTAGCAAAGAAGGCAATTTGGACCCGAACTCACGGGTACCCAAAATCCAACCCACATTTGGTCTTTTTCGAATCACATAAAATGCAACCAGATTAATTCAGTCAAACCCGCACCTCTTGCAGGTTGAGTATGGGTTAGGGCTACCAACCCAAAACTCGAATTGCCAGCTCTAGTTTGTAGATGTGCTTTCAATTCTCAAAACACTTATAACTCTTTCATAGACTAAAACATTTCTTGTTCGACATCACATGGTGCGTGTTTTATTTGTGTGTATATAAAAAAGGCAAATTGTATAAAAACACCTTATCTGCAATTTACACAGCTATAAAGCATTGGTTCATACCTGTGAAGCTAGACCTTGTGCTGCAAGCTCCTGCATGGTGGTTTGGACGGCACCTTGTTGCTTGGGTCCACAAGGCACCCACATACCATTAGGAGTCTTGACGAAGAACATAGCATCTTGGGTTTTACGGACTGGTTCGAAAAGGACATCTTTTACCTGTAATTCAAACAAAACGGTAGGATTATTAGTGTTACAAGCCACAATAAAACCATCTTTGTTTCTTTGAATTCGGGATAAACAAAATCTTAAAAAAGCCTTGTGCTTACACAAACAGTGATATCTGAACCAGAAAACCCCTCCGTCTTACGAGCTAAGCTTTCAAAGTCACTTTCGGTCAAGTTGTGAGGAGTATCTCCAAGATGAACCTGTAAATAAAATATTACAAGGTTATTAACTTCAACAAACAAAGACGATTGCGAACAAGTTTTTTTGAAGAACAGGATAAAGTACTTTGAACATGTGCTGTCGGGCCTTCAGATCTGGTAGAGGAATGTAAATCCGCTTATCGAATCGCCGCCGGATGGCCTGCAATTGCCAGTATTAGAATTAACTACATAATTTCCCATGTTACTCCAATGAAATGATGAGAAAAAAGCTACAGATTCCTCTTTACCTGATCTAGCGCATAGGGTGTATTTGTTGCTGCAAGAACGAGAACTTTCTGATCATTGTTTCCTACACCCTAATATGCAGAACAAAAATGGTCCAAGTACAACATCAAAATTGTAAACATGAATATTATCTACCGACTTTATAGTCCAAAATGTTGAAAATTACAATCACACAACCATCTATTTGACCGGGATACAAAGTAAACACCGGATATGACAGAAAACTGAAAAGAGGCAGGTGTATGTGATCTTTAGTCATATTGTACATTTGATCTCCCATCATTTAGAAAATACATGATATCTATACGTCAAGATTCAAGATCATCTAGTAAGGTCCTATTTGCATGTTATGTTAGTGACACAAACATTCGAAATCCATTTTAAAACATACTACCAGAAACCACTCAAAAAACATGATGTAATATAGTAAGTCGTATTTCGTAAAATACCTCATTTTGAACTATGAAACAAATACCTGCATCTGTACAAGAAGTTCTGTTTTGATGCGTCGAGAAGCTTCACTCTCGTTGCCTTCTCCACGTTGGCCACATAAGGAATCTATTTCATCAATGAAAATAATTGAAGGAGCACTTTCACGAGCCATTTCAAACAGATTAGACACTAATTTTTCACTTTCTCCCATCCACTTTGATACTAAGTCCGACGAAGAAATACTGCCCAAAAAGAATTGAAGTATTAAAAGCTATAAAACAACACAAACCCCATGCAGACTTATGACCTAAATTTAAGAGCTCAGAACTAGCAGCATATATAGTTGCAGATATATGAAATTTCAGATCTACATACAAAATTTCAAATTTTCAATCAACAATTACAACCCTCAGCTACTGTATTGTTAAACTATTGAGTTGGTTATGAAATTCAATCCGCTAAACTACAACACAACTGAAAGGATCCTAAATAACTAAAGCACTTTGACAGGCACAAATCACCTCAAAGTTGACATGAACTCGAGAAGATACCTCATAAGGATTTTGGATTAAACGGCATTTTACAAGATAAGGATATCCTTGTCTAACAGATGCTTAAATTCAGAAAGAATTATCAGATCAGATACACTGAGAAATGAAAAGATACTTAAATGTCCAGACTCAAGCAGCTACACTGAACTTGCAATATTGCGTAAATAGATAAGCAAATGACCCATTTTATGATAATAAAAAGAAAAAGAAAAGGAAAGAGTAATTTAAAAATTAAAATATATTACCTGAAAAATGTAGAGTCTGCTTCAGTGGCAACAGCCTTTGCTAAGTATGACTTTCCGGTTCCAGGAGGTCCATACAACAAAAAGGCCCTCCATGGTCTTCTCTTGCCTAGAACAAAGCAAGTGGGACTAGCATTAATTTTTACAAACTAAGCCAAATCTCTTTTTCACCGCTAATAACAAGCATACAGTAGCAACTGAGATTCTAAATGTTAAAAATGGCTCTCCCCTTTCTTTATTTCTACATTATGTATAACAATCTCGAGTAATAATTAGGTATAGGTTGCTAGCTTTGTGCAAAAGCTTTCATATGAAGATGTTAAATTGGAGATAATATTTTCAAATAAGTTTAAGAGACAATGTCATATGATCTTGCTGTAGTGGTATTTGAGACAAACATGTAAGTGGATTTGGCAAAAATAAAGTTGCATGTAATACAGAACAAAGACAAGAGTCCTTTAAACAAGTATTACATTCCTCAAGAAAAGATCCCTCATTACGTTACCACAGTGATGTGAGCCGCCATAAATGAGCAAGCTTGAACAAATTCTGAGATATGCCTATGTAACTTGAACAAAGCTATATAACACCTAGGCACCTATTTGGTCGATCTTATGGTATCACCGTATCAGAACTAAACATAATAGCACACCATTATGAGAATACTTATCAGAACTTGCAACGGTAGCAAACTTTAGCTGATAAAACAAATAAAAAGCCGACTTACACAAAGCTTGATAGTTGATAGTAATGAATACAAACCAGAGAGGCGTGTAAGAATATTATGACAATAACTACAATGAGTGTGGCGGTAATACATTACTCAACCAAAAGCCACAGTAGCATGTCACTAAATCATGAAAGATGACATGTGAGTAGATAGCACTATGTTTTTATCAGTGGATTTGGTCATGTGACCAGAACATCTGAATTGTCTAAGAACTCTTCAGTCTTCACACTAAGCCAACATACAAGAAATGAAAGATTCTACCCAAGTAATTTAGAATGAAGAAAATTGACAATACTCTATTTAAATTCTGATTACTGACTGCTACACAGATCGCAAATACTGGCTGCAAATACTGGCTGCTAATACTGGCTGCTACACAGATCGCAAAGGGTCTGTCGCGCAAACAATCATATTTATCCAATTCTTAACATTTGCTACATACCATTGGCCACCCTAAACTATATGCTAGTAACCTTAACAGCTAAAATCATCAATTTTATGAGCCCACGTAAGCAGATTAACTGAATTGTTGTGACATTCACCAAATTATGCCAAGAAACGAGAAATGAGTGATTCTATCTAACTAATTTACAATTCAAGATATGAAATACACCATTTCACACTCATTACTGGCAGCAACACAAGTCACAACGAGTCTGTCACGCAAGCAATCATATTTATCCAATTCTGTCATTTGCTACATACCATTAACTACATTAAACAAGATTCTAATAACCTTAACAGCAAACATCATCAAATTAATGAACCCACAAATAACTGAATTGTTGTAAGAAATCATCAAACTATGCCAAGAACCGAGAAATTAGTGATTATCCAAATTAATATTACGAATACACTGTTTCACTCTATTACTAGAGCAACACAAATCACAAGGGTCCATCGCCCAATCAACCAAATTGTTATCTGATTCTTAACATTTGCTACATACCATTAACTAAACTAAACAATATTCTAATAACCTTAACAGCAAACATCATCAAACTATGCCAAGAAAAGAGAACCAAGTGATTGTATCTAAATTTAAAATCACAAAAATACACCATTTCATACTCTCATAACTGGCAGCAACACAAATCACAAAAGGTCAATCGCGCAAGCAATCATTTTTATCCAATTCTTAACATTTGGTACATAGGACATACCATTAACTACACTGAACAACAAGATTCTAATAAACTTAACACCAAAACTCATCAAATTAAAGAACCCACATAAACAAAACAATCAAAACTCACCAGTAAAGAACTGTGGGAACTTGACAGGCAATATCACAGCCTCCTGCAAGTCCTGCTTGGCGCTCTCCAACCCAACCACATCTCCGCCTGCGAATTCTCCACCGGAGGAAGAGAAGGTTCGGGCGGCGGTGGCGAGTAGGTGCGCGACGTGTCGGATCTCAAGGATCGTGTCGGAGACGCTGCGGCTACGGCTGAAGGGCGTGCGGTGGTTCGTGATGGGGGACGACGACACCATTTTCATCACCGATAAACTGACATTTTTAATTATTTTTTGGGTTTAAAGGATTTGGCCAAAACAA
>JAYMTA010001852.1:0-18459 GCA_036897625.1 Pelargonium cotyledonis
TTAATAAAATAATACAAAATGACTATTTTGCCCCGTGTAAATTAATTAATTTTGAACCAATAAAAACGTGACACGTGTTCTTATTATTTTAAACTAATATTAAAATATGTCACGTCAGTACCACATAGTTAAATAAATAAATAAATAATATAAAGTAAAATGCCACGTGTGCGCTACGTCAGCGACACTAACAGTTCCGTTAACTATAACTAACGGATGGACCTTGTTGACTAATTAATCAAGAGTCCGGGTACTACTGGAGCTAACTTCTTAGTGCAGGGACCTGTACGGTGACTATCGAATAAATGGGGGGCTGCAGAGTATTTAACCCAGTATGGATGAAATTTAACTTTTAACTTGTGTAATTGCATGTTTTATTTTATTATTATTGTTGAATTAAATTCAAATGTAAGTGGCATGCCATAATTAGATTCGTGGTTTTGTGGTCAATAATGAATAAAAAAAGTTATTAGTATGTGATTGAGTTAATTTAGCACATATCATAAGCACTAAGTTAAAGCATGAAACTGTCAGTTAACTGTCAGTAAACTGATAAAGCTTAGGGGAGTGAAAGGAAGAAAAAGAAAATCATCGACCATATATCATCATCTTCTTGATATATCTTGAAAATGGTGAAGAGTATATATTTACGATTAGCAACCACCATAGATAAGCCCCAAGAATGAGTTGGGGCACTTGGTCAAGTAGAACAAAAGAAAAGAGATTGTTTAATGTCCATCCTATATGATACCAAGAAGGTCCGTCCGAAAAGAAGAACTCCACCCCAAGTCGAAGAAGTTCCTATCGCTTGCGCGACTAGCTAAATAAGCCCAACATTGTCAACCCGAGGATACTTGCGACATTGGGTGTTTCATGAGCAAGACAAAACCAAACGAGCTAGTAGTTCTAAAAGTCTCTTTTAAACCTAACAAAAAGAGGCCTAAGACTTCAAAATGAGGATCCAATCCCTATCCTAAGTAATCAGGAGCTCGACAGAAGAGTCCAAGCTCTCCCCTAAGAAAATTAAGGCTCTGGATAAAGTGTTTAAACCCTCAATTGGGATGAGCAAGGTTGATTCAACCATTATCTACTTTTTCTCTTTGGAATGACATCTCAACTACTTATTCCTGGTTATTCCAAAAGATATGGGCGTGCCTTCAAATGATACATAGCCAAGTCCACCTCTCCAAACCTTTAATGATTTTCCTTAGAATGGGTAGATTTTTTTTTAACTAATTAGTTGAGCTACACAATAGGGGTAGCTCTCTCCTTTAAACCCCACCCACCCCACCTGACGTAATGAAAATTGAATCCACGACTTCTCACATGCAGATGTGTGTTCTTAATCATTGCGTCATCCTCTAAAAAATTATGGGGATTAACACCCAAAGTTTGAATCCTTATATGGGGATGAGAGAGAGGTTGTCGAGAGTTAAAAATAAGAAGGCAAAGAAGAGCTCATCAAAAGTTGCATGCATAATTGACGTGGTATTGGATGACTTTGAGTATCTCTGAGAGACCAAAGTATATCTCATGCATGAAACTTGAGTGAGAAAATCATATTTCATGAAATTGATGAGCATGAAAAAACGATCAGAGTAGAGAAGCAACTTTCCTAAGAAGAATGAGAAACTCATCCAACTTCTTAAGATCAAAGATGTCGTTGTTAGGTACCCGCGGACATGCCAAAGATCGACCCAAAGTTTGCCAAACACAAATTAAACATCCTCTTGAAACAAAAGATGAATTACTCATGAAAGAATGACGAGGTCATCCAAGAGGAAATAAAAAAACTCTTAGTCATATGCTGCATTCGTGTGCTAATTAGGTACCGTAAATGGCTTATAATTATTATGGTAATGGTTCACAAAGACAATACGGGAAGTAGAGTACAAATATGCGTGGTATTCACCAACTAAAATAATGTGTGCCTGAAGTGGATTATCTTATTTTCCACAATAGTAAACTTATAAACTCTAAAGCGGGTAATATAGTTTTAATAGTTTTTTTTTTTTTTTTTTGTTGTTGTTGCTTTCTTTAGATATAGAAAGAAAGAAGATGTATTCTCGTGATCATGAGAAAACTACTTTCATATTAGCAAACACTATAATGTTATATTGTTATGTTTTTTGATTTGAAAAAATATGGGTGCTACATATACTAACAAACGGTGAAAAAAGTTTTTGCCTCTTAAATTGGATTAAACTTAAAAGTATACGTTGACAGCCATAAGAATTTCCTTTGTCTAACCTTTGAGATTACTTTTTTCTTTTCCACACCAAAACAATTCAACACGAAATTCAATACTGCTAGTTGTTCATTTGAAGTGAACGCCAAAAAATTGTTGGAGTGATGGTGAGAGAACGAGGAATCGAGACTAACGTGAAGAAGACCTAAGCTTTGCTCAGCTCGGGTGAGCCCAAATTCCTTGAGCAAGTTGCAGACTGAATAGTCGTCACGAGTTATTTCATCCCTTAGGCCGCTAAGGAGCATCCCATTCTTCAAGGTTTCGAATTAAGGAGGACAAAAGTTAAAGGATTTTAGAGTGTGTTTGAGAGCTCATGTCATTTTTTTTATATCAGCAACAAGACATCATACTCAAAGTAACAATTTTTCTCACTCCTTAAAGGAAGCGTGTGCCTAAACTCCACCCCATACCGTCAGCAAGAAAGCTCAAACTTGAGACCTCAAAAAAAATTTAAAGTATTTTAACCACTGATCCCAACATGTTTTAGTGAGAGCTCATGTCGTACTAATTGCCTTTAACTACCTTAGCTCACCATTCCCAAACCGGGAGATGGCCCTATTTCTATACCTTTTCAAAGTGTGGCGAAATTTTTTAGTCAAATTTTGTTATCTTAAATATTAAGGTTGTATTACTTTGCATCACGCCATCACCCGCTTGTAAATGCCCGTACCTTGCTTATTTGAGACTTGCATAACTAATCACTTAACAAAATACATATTATGTGACCCAAAAAAAAAAATACAAGAGTGACTATCACTAGTTTTGGTACAAAAAAGTAATATCATAGTTAATGCAGCACAGAGCTCAGATAATTTAGGAAATATGATGTGTTGGTATATGAGATTTGAGTAATACATGCATCAATTGGCTGATATAATTTTATATCAGTTGTACTAATGAGTTGATGACACCTCATTTAAAATTATGGATCCGGACGGGTCGTTCCGCTCCTACAAATTTACTTGGGTGGGTATAAGTGAAATTTGATGAGATGTTATCACATTATTGACTTGGTTAAGTTGCAACTGATATAAAATTATATTAGTCAACTGATACACATTTTACTTATTAAATTTAATCAATTTTATATTTGAATTATTAATAGAAAAAAAAAAAAACTTCCAATTTTAATGTTGAAAATAAATGGGCTTAAGTTAACAAACAAGCCCTAGCTTACATCTCCCACGGTTATAAATTTGGCCTTTTACTTTACCAAAAACACAAACCAAGCAAACCAGAGAGACTGAGAGTGTACTGTCCAGAGCCAACCTAATCTCTCGGAAAGATGATGAAGCTACTGCCGTCTCTCCGATCCTCCAGGTACCTTCTTCTTTCCCCTAAACCCTAGTTTTTTTTCTTCCTTTTCACAAATGGTTTGGAAATGATGTTCATTTGTATATCATACATAACATGGCTTTTCAGTTTTCATTTCTGTCTTGTTCATAAATCTAAATACTCTACTTCTTTGCTTGGTTGGCTCGAAAATGTGGAAACAAATAGGAAAATATTGTTATTAATGATAAACCCTCACTATTTCAAAGCATGTCATATATCATATGGTTTGTTTGGCTTCCTAGAAAGAGTGGATGGTATAGGAGAAGAAAGAACAAGGGTTTGAGTTTGCAGTATTTAGCCCTAAACCCTAATGCAGCTGTTTGTGCTTGGCTGAGGTTGTGCATTTATCACATTTTGCTTTACTGATACTTGGCATTTTCTAGCTCCATATTGAGGGATTTTGTTATTTTTTGGTTCTTATAAAGAAACAAATAGTTTTTATGTTCTTTTATAAAAGCCTATATGAAGTAAGGTTGATATATAGCTCATTTATTGGGTTTGATGTTGCTTCATTATGCTGTTGATTGTTCCATTTGAGGATTTTGAACTCATATAACACTGTTTTTGTAATGTACTAGCCCCTTGATACAGAGAATGGAGCACAGAACTGTCATTAAAACATTCATTTTACCCATCCCCGGTACACTATTTGTTAACAAAGTTGTGTCACTTGGTGTTTTTGCGTGTTTCATTTTTGTTCCGTATGTTACATGTAAAACATAAGCTTCTTTGTCCCACCATAGATAAGAATGTTCATTGGTTGTCTGTTGATGGAATTGAATGGATAAGGATGGAACATGCCTTCATGACTCAATTTTGAGGTGTTAATTGTCACAATTGAAAAGGATTTGATGAAAGTTAATGCAATATCAAGTATGAAGTGAAAATGTATATTTAACACTTCAGGTTTCTGTAATGGAAGGATTTTCTGGTGTTTATATTATGTCATTTTTGCAACAACAATCTTCTCTTTTTCTTTATGACTAACATGTCCTTCCTGGGTTTTCATTCAGCTATGCTGGACAAAATTCTTAAGATTTGCTTTTATGATTTGTTGATTACTGTTTTCACTTATATTTATTTTCATTAACCCAAACAGGAAGCAGTTGTCAGAAATTTTGTTATTTGGGAAAGCTGGGGATGCTAAAAATGCTGTCTACTTGCATGCTTTTGCATCACAGGCGGGAATTTCAACTGCCAATCAAAATTTTGCTGCTACAGGTACTAGGTGCATCTAATCCATTATTATTTTACTTTAATGTTTTCTTTCAAGTATTTTACACGTAGCCAACTCACTGTTCTTTCCTGCTTTGTTCCTGAACCAGCAGGAAAAAATTCAGAGAGGGTATATGTGAGTTATTCGATTTACAAGGGAAAGAGTGCACTCAGTGTGAACCCTATTCTCCCAACTTTTTCAAAAGTGGATGTATGTATTTTTAAAAAAGTTTTGTTTTCTTCTTGTCCTAAATAAAATTATTCTGCTGAGCTAACAATGTATCTCCGTCATCGTCCTATATGTTATGCAGTCTGCTGCTGGTGGTGGGGGTCTTAAGGTCAGTCGCCGTGGTGCCCTGATGTTGCAGTTTGCACCTGCTTCTGGGGAGCGCAAGTATGATTGGGAGAAAAAACAGGCGAGCTTGTTTAACTGTTTCTCTTACATGACGTACGTTGTAGCTAAATTTAGTTGACCTTAATTATTTTTCTTTAGGGTGTCTTGTGTTTTTGTTTCAAGAATGGTACACCCAAACATAGAACCAGCCCATTATGTTTTTGGGATGATGCACATATAGGAAGTGCTTATTCTGTTTGTCTAATGAAGCACGAGCACAAGTGCTGACACAATTTTGAACTGACATTTGCTCTCTTTCTCTCTCTCTCTCTCTCTCTATATATATATATATATATATATACACTCACACACACGTATCTCAACTGACTGATTTAATCACTGTTTTGCAGATATTTGCTCTGTCGGCAACTGAGATGGGATCTTTGATAAGCATGGGACCCAAAGATTCTTGTGAATTCTTCCATGATCCTTCCATGCTTTCAAGGTTGGCTTTCTGACAGTTGTTTTATTTTATCAATTTTTATACAGATGGCTGAATTTGGAATTCAACCTTTTGCATTGCACAAAGAACTACTTACAAAGTAAATCAAGTTTTTAGATAGCACCATACTGTTTCGTTCAGGAAAGTATAGTTATATTTTATAAGATATATTGAGGGGCCTTCATAATTTTTCTTCTTATTTTACAGCAATTCTGGCCAAGTTAGGAAGAGTCTGTCGATTAAGCCGCATGATACTGGCTATTTCGTTTCTTTGAGTAAGCACTCTATCTGTTTGTGTTTGCATTTGTTTTTTTTTTTTTTTTGAAATTCTAATTTGCAACATTTGCTCTCTCGCACAAAAATGGACGAGTTAGCTTTCTACTTTTAATGCTATTATAATTCTTTGTTATCAATCTTTTTGTACTTTCACTTTTCAAATGATTTCTTGTTAAAAATAAAGAAATGAGAAAAAAGCTTTCAGATAGTGTTCTTGCTGCCCTTTTCTAATAGAAATTGGCAATATTCTTATGACACATTATATGTTTGAAAAGGTGAGATCAGACTTCCATTACTGCCACCGTGGAATAGGTTAGGAATTATTAAAGAAGGGACAGAACAAAGCAAACTTATTTGAGTAGGTGAGGTAACCATCGTTACTTCCCTAAAGCCTTTTACTTTTGCTGGTCAATGTGGTTAGTAGTCCCAGTCCATTAGAGCTAACCATCATCATAAAGTTAATCCAAGTAATATAGGCCTATAGACACTTCAAATTCAGTTCATAATGCAACACCAATTAGTCAGTGAACTGACTTGAATATACATATCTTGTGCTACTTTTTTTCGTAGTCTATCTCACACTGGTTTGCACGACAATTTGTGCAACACATCTCACATTATTATTTTGTGTGCAGATGTTGTGAACAACATTCTCAAAACCAATGATCGCTTCTCTGTTCCTGTCTCAACTGCAGAGTTTGCAGTGTTGAAAACAGCTTGCAGCGTATGACCATAAAAACTCTGTTCAACTTTTCTTTTTCTTTCTTTCCTAGAACCATTATTGTGGATGTGGTCTATTAAAATGATGATTATAAATGTATTTGGCAATCAGAATATACGCACGTCATCATATTACCTGTGCTTACAATATTACCTGCGTTTTTTAATGACAAATTCTTAATAAATACTTGTATACAGTATCATTGTTTAGGAAAATGTGTAGGAACTAGTGAAATTGGGTGAACATTTTGCAAAGCTATGATTCATTACCACATTGTGTAATGCTTGCAGTGAATAATGACTGACTGATTGACTTGACATTGATTGCAGTATGTATTGCCTCACATCTTGGGTTGGGCTCGATACGCCAGCCAGACACAGGCGCCAAGCTCGGAGGGGAGTTCAACAAAGATGGATTCAGATTTTTTGGGGATAGAGTGGGATAAATGAAGTAACAAACTTGTGTCAAGTGAATGATGGATGCACGGTGCAGAATGTTTGAAACTGAAATGAAAGTTGTGTTTTGTTTTTTTGGGTCTATTGTGTATCGGTTTGGTATTAGGTAGAATGGATGAAATCCCCATACTTTGTAGAAATATATGACTTGCTTAGCTGCTGCTGCTGTAGGTAGTATTGCATTGCAGTGGCTGGCTTGGATGGGGAAGCAACCAGTATTTGTAGTTGAACCTTAAAACTTAACTAGCTATGATTACGAAAATGTTATCTACTTATCTTTAAACCATTTTCTTTTTCTTATTCCTATGTGTTATTCTATTGCAGCTGGTCATCAGTGCCACAATTTGGACAAGAGGTTCCAAAATTTTGGATCGGGTTCAGGTTGATGAAACCTAACCTCTTATCCCTATAAGGTTTTCGAGTTAGGGTTTTAGGCAAAAGAAAAAAAAAACAAATTGTTTTATACAACATATATCCAACCCAAATTTTGTGGGTTGACAGATTCAGATCCAAATTAGTGAAAAAAAAGGGTTGGGTTGCGGGCACCTATGAATCAGGTCTATTTTGCTAACGTGTGATTCACACTATAATATGTGTTTTCAATATCAGTTAAATGGTCCAACAACCATTGGACTTGTACTATTTTTAGAATTGCCGCTCAATTAGAGTTTTGTTCAGTTTAGGCTTTAAACTTTTCATTTTTTTTAAAAAAAACATTCAATTGCCTGTTATAACCGGTAGGTCACCGCTACTTCATCTAACACTCACGTCGTTAGTTACACGTCACCAAATCATATCCACTATTTCCCAAAACGCAGACCCCCGACTCCGGCGACGAACACCGTGAGCAACTCCGGCGACTTGGGCGTGAACTGGGAATGTTTCGATCTTCATTATTGAGACCTCTCAACTTCTCCTTCTCCGACTAAACACCAATCTCTGTACCTGTTTCTCGCATAAAGGAGAAAAGGTTCAGTAAGCAGTCGGATAGGGTCGCGCCCATCTCGCCGAAGCCGTTCCAAGATCTCCTTTCTTCGTCTCACTCTCCCGTCGATATCGTGTCTCTGTCGTTGAATCTTTTGATATTGATTCAATCAATTTGCTATTATTGTGTCAATTTGAAATTTCGCATTTTGAAAAGGGGGATTTTCGGCTGATTGATATGATCAGTGTTGATTGTACCCAGAGCAAAAATAATACACAAAGTTGCAAAGAAAAAAAAACCGGAAAGAAAATCAATTTGAGATTGGCTGAACCGGTCTGGTCCCGTGAAAGTCTCAAGTTTGTAGATATTGGTCAATTCAAGTCAATGTTTTTTTGACTCTCTTCTCTATTGTTGCGTCTTGAGCCCCAACCAATCCATTCATAGTCGGTGAATTCAAGGTATGCTCTTCTTTTCGTCTTCTCATTGAGACCTTTCGATTCCATTTTCGTGGTGAAATAGCAGCTGAACTTGATGTTTTTGTTTTGCGTCAATCCTTCAATGTCTAATTAGCAATTACTTAACCATGGCATTATATTATTTTTGAAAGCTATGAGCTTTGTGTTGTGGCAGATACCAGAGACTCCAATCAAGAAGATGAGTAACGACTCTTGTAAAATTATCCATATTCCAGACAAGCCACCAATCCCGCCTGACCAACAACCCACTGGTTGCATGTTTCTTCACATCTCTATCTCCTCTTTTTGTTTCTCACTTTTGTTCAGATAGTTGGTTGATTTGAATGCTTTTTGTTTCTCACTTTTGTTCAGATAGTTGGTTGGTTTGATTTTAATTTGCTTTCTGTGTCACTTACAGTGAATGTACTGGCCTCACTGATTGAACCTAAGCATGCCAACACTCTCATAAGGTTACCTTCTGCTCTGGCTACTTTTTTTTATTTTTTATATTATGTTTCTAGTATAATTTGAGGGACATTTTGATGTGTTTTCTTCTGTTTTGATGAACCTTGACCCCCATAATTTGACATCTTTGCTTACCTTGATTTGATGTTATTGGTTATATAATAGGCGATTAGGTCAAATAGCACCACTGGAAAATCTCCGCCATGTGAAGCGGGTGCACAAGAAATGTCTTGAAGGAGGTTTGTGTGTTTCATTGTTTTAGTTATAATTGTTGTTTACTAGAATGCAGTCATTGGTTATATGAAGCCATTTGCGCTGTGCTTGCATGCATTTATTGGTCACAATGCACCCACATCATCCGGCACTAATTTTTGGTGAGTAATTGAAAGAGAAGATGTCTGAATTATAAGCTGAAATTAGTAGCCTATTCACATTCTTTGTTGTTGTTGTTGCACTAGTTCTTTGAATGTGCGAAGTTCTTATGGTAGTAAAATGTAAATTGAGCAAAAACTTAGGCTTCCCAGGTAAAAATGGTCCATCACATACTCTTGGAGAACATATTATGTAAAATTTGATTATAAACATCTCCTCATACATGTAAGATTAGTTGATAATTGAGCTGGCTGCTAGCTGATGGTTTTTGTACTTTCGTGCTATTCATCTGCCCTTTTCTCACATCACTCTTCTCCTCCGCTATTTTTTTACCAGAAACATTTATATCAAGTAAATGGCAGAAACTGCATCATGCAGGTTTTATAATGCTAAACTTTTTCTTGAATTTATTGTATGTCAGCATTCATGGTTACTTTTGCTCTGAACCACCTCACTTCATCCTGATATTGATTGTTTACCCTCATATATTAAAGTTTTATTGGTATCTCCATACCATTTTGTTGTCTCTCTTTGCACATATTCTTCTTATTTTTCGCCCCCATTTCTCGCCCCTTTTTCTAAGTTATTTCCAAAAAGATGGTAACATTTTGATTCTTTGACAGGAGCAATTCAGTTATCAGTGATCTTATGTCTTGCTTGTGAAAATGACAATCAGTCAGGAAGTATCCCTCATGATGTACAAGAGCTTATTAACACCTACCAGTTGAGTGCTTTTATCACAAAAGTGGGTCATCCTTTTGTCTTGCTAAAATATTTGTGTTAATGAAATCTTTTTAACATTGATCCTCTTATGTTTATTTTACGTTAGTCTGTTGTTACGTTCTTATTTTGCTGACATTTACATCATTTTGCGGGATTCATTGAAAAATAATGGTTTAGTTGTTTAATGTTTCAAGCATAAAATCATGTCTTAATTAGATCTACAATGAAATTCCTTAGTCTGTTGGTTGAGATTTCAAAGTGGCCATGAAAGATAATTTGTCAACTGTAAGCTGAGCCATGGGGTCAGCCCCCGGTTGTTTCGGTATTGGCTTGGTTGTTGTTGTACACTCAGTCATGATGTACTTAGTAGATAATATCTTATGGAATACAAGTTCAACTTGCACTATCCATCTCTCTTGAAACTGAATATATATTGTCTATGTTTAGTTTTGTATCTTCTGCTGTAGTTATGGTTTAGCTTCATTGATTGTCCTTGAGTCTTTTAAACAGTCCTTTCCTTACATTTAGACTTATTTACTTTTAGGTTTGCAAATATGCTGCGTCTACAAAAGAAGAGTGGGAAGAACAATGCAAGCTGTGGCCAACATCATATCATCCTCCTACATAGTAAGCTTAGATCTTTCTGCATACGTCACTCAATTCTTTTATGTGTGTTTTCCTTCTCAATCACAGTTTCACAATTTTCATTTGAGTTGCATGTTTAATCATCTTGATCTTCAATGGACTTGTTCTCTTTCATTATGCCAGTCAGGGCTGTGAACAATAGTCTATACAGTAGCAAGGATACGTAGAATTAGGGTGAAACCAAAAGTAGTTGAGGTGAAGGACTAATGTGCTGAAATCTGAAATTACAATTATTTACATGCTTCAACTTTTATATCTTGTAAAAGAAATAGGACTAAAAATAGGAAAGTGACTTTGCTTAGAATTTGATTATAGTTTGTCGAAAATCATTTTTCTTTCTTTCTTTTGTGCAAATTCTTACCATATGCCAAAGTATTTTATAGTTGGCACTAGTTTGACATATTTTGTCATTTGATTTTCAATTACAGCAATATTGATGGCATTACTGGATTTAGTGAAGAGGACTCGCAGTCAGTTTTGAACTTCATGAGAGTTGCTGTTGAGTTGGCAAAAGCTGGTGATGGTCTGGTAACTATTTTAATACATCCCATTAGTTAATTATGCTTGTTAAAGATGCAAGTTGATTAGACCGGATATTTCAGGCAACCTAATTTTTAATGGCACAGTTGCCTACATAAGCTGTTGTAATTTATGCTCTTTTTACTTAAGGTATAGGTTTATGGGCTAATATCATACTGGTCGTTTGTAGTTCAAGATAGGTCATGCATGTATGCATATTTTAAACTGTCATAGATTTGTGGGCTGGATACATCATAATAAGGTAAAGTGCCATAATGTGCTTTGATAGGTTGGTCATATGGCAAAAGTCCCTAATCAAGAGCCGAGGCAGGCAGCGCTGTGGTTGAGACGCCACAATGGTGTGTTACTGTGTTTGAATGATTAAAAGTTCATCGTATAGAATAAGAACATTACTTTAAGTCTTTAAATGATGTTTTTAAAAGTTCGCACAAAAACATTTGGAATATATGTTATTTTGAATTGAGATGTAGTGACTAATGAAGGCTCACATGGAAAAAAGAGGCTCAAGTTCCCTTACTTACCTTAACCAGGATGATGGGCACTGTTCATAATGGATCCTCATTGTCCGTTTAATAGTGTAGTAGTGACATACTGGGCTTTGGAATCGGCCGAAAGGCTGGTATTTTGCATGCATTGAATGTTACATAAATATATTGATTTAATTTGATAGCAAAGGACAATCTTTGCATTCCATCATGCATACAACTAAGTTATGATTGGTGCATTTACTCTGTAGGTCCTCAATGCTGCGGTCATAGTGAATCCATCAGCTAAGCAAATAATTGCAAGTGAATCTGATCAAATCAGTTCTTGGCATCAACCTACAAACAAAGCCAGTGATGAAACCATTTGCGTAAAACAACTTAAATCTTCTAGTTCCTATCACGTTTCAAGCACAGTAGCAAACAATGACACCTTGCACTCAAATGGTTCACTCATTGATCCTAAAAAATCCTATACTAATGTTTCATGTTTACATCCTTGGCGGTGGACCCAACAGAGAATAAGTAAGAGTTCCCACTACTGGCACCCATTACGACATGCTGCTATCGTAGCTATTGAATCTTCCGCTGCCAGGGACAGACTCCTTTTCCCGGGTTCAGGACACATTGATGAAGAAGGTGTTGAATTTGATCAACTTCAGTCTCCTTCCTCATGCTCTGCAGCAAAAAGACTGAAAACTGATCGTACAAATGTGAGCTAAGTTTCTCATACTTTATTAGTCAACTTTGTGATGTTAGAGATATTAAGGAAAACTCTGAATTGGGCTGATGAGAACAGTAGCTATTGTAGTGTCCAAATCTCTCATTTGGTGCACAAGCTGCGGTTTACAATTTTGGGTCATATGCTGATTAGTTTTGTTGTGTAATGGATGGCCTTTTGACAAGATAGTCATTTCTTTTGGGTTTTCAGCAATGTGAAGGATTGCATTTGAAACTCACATACTGAAACTCTAAAAGATACTGTAACTTTGAGGAGCTGCTTACCTTCTCAGTAAATTGCTTAAGTTTGTCTTAGCTGGCTTTTAAATTGTAGCTTATTATAACAATGTACCATTCAATCTCAGGTTGAGAATGAGGAAAGGCCGGATGCTATTACCAAAGGTTTGCTAAACTTGTCAGCTAGGCCTTATTTGTGCACTGGTTACGATATCTACCTTGTTTGGGAGCCCTGTGCAATGTAAGTTTTCATAGTAAAGCATAATGTGTTTTTCATTCTTACTACTTTCAGCTTCAGTAATCTTGAGAACCTCCTACTCTTTTTGATTTTCTATTCTTTATCAATCGTTATCAGACTTGCTTTAGGTGAGTCCCCGCTTCCATTCTAGTTTTTTCAGTTATCATATACCAATATGAAATGCACCTAGCTCTTATCCTATCTTGCGTCTTACTTGTTAGCTATTCATACTACCTTTGGTTTTCACATCCATGGTGTGGTTGGTTTAGGTTGTAAAGGTCTCTGAAGTAGCTTTGTTATCTACTGTTTCAATGCACTAGCAACTTGAAATCTTGATACCTTGATGCTACACTTTTAACTTGGAAAAGTTGGCGGAAAGTAGTTGTTTGGAAGCATTTCTTCATTCATTTTACATTTCTCTTAAATTTAATGATTAAGATACATTCTAACTACATTTTTCTTCCCCTCAAAATTTCCAAGCTCCAAAAAGAGCAAAAATTATCATAGCTTAAATCCAGTATATTTTTGTTGATGTTTTAAAAGTTGTACGATAGTTTGGACATTCTTTTTTGCTCTTGAGATTGTATTCTTGATGAAATGTGCAGACATCATTAAAACCTATTGGCACACATTTTCTGCACAATCGGTACAAGAACCGTTCAGACGTTTTCTCTGATGCTTGACTATTCGATAATCTTTACTCTCTTTTTTTTCCCTTCTGATTTAGGTGTGCAATGGCGCTTGTTCATCAGAGAATCAGGCGTATATTTTATGCTTTTCCAAATCCCAATGCTGGTGCGCTAGGCAGTGTTCACAGATTACAGGGAGAGAAAAGCTTAAATCATCACTATGCTGTTTTCAGGGTTTTGCTTCCTGAAGAGCTCCTTCCCTGATTACTGTTGACATATAGATAGATGCAGGTTCCTCTCATACTGCTAATTCTCTTGAATATACAGCAGTGGTCTCTTGGAATCCAACCTAAACTTACAGAGTTAACATTTAATTGTTCGGGTTCATCTTCCAGTAGGTTACAGTTGACTCATCAGTTTTGTTTACCTGTCTCACAAGTTTAGAAGAGACCTAATATAACATGTTTTTTTCTTTCTGCTCAGTGTAATTGTATCATCATGTATCTCGTCTTTTGATTGAATCTTGTGTCTTCCATGTATTAGTTTCATCCTTATTATGATTTTGGCAGTGATTGGATTACAATTATTGTTGAACGAGATTGAGATCTTCATTTCTCGCGTTTGATGTCGGATATTATTCTTCAAAATGATAAAATTTCGTTTAGTTACTTTGCCCCCACGAAACAAAAACTCTAGATCCGTCTTGAGAAATGAGCAAGAACTCTTAACAAATCATGTTGAGCTGTTCTTTACATGAATGCAGTGTGGATCAGTTGGACATTTTACAATAACACTTGCCATCTTAAATCAAGACATGCTGGATCAAAAGGTTAAATCACATTGGATTCGCTCTGAGGTATCGAGTTCGAGCCTCTTTGTCGACTGTATGGGGTGAGATTTGTGGGGTGGGGTTTAGAGTAACGTTTCCTTTTGAAGTGAGAACATTATTACTTTGAGTACAATGTCTCGTTATTTATAAAAAAAAAAAAAAAAAAAAAAAAAAACACACAACTTTAAACATGAAGCCTGAACTTCACGACCCAAACAACATATCAACAGTTCCCAAGTTGTATTAGGATCAACTTATAGAAAAATACAAGCAAGATTTAAACAGTAATGAAATTAACCAACATGGAGTATTGGAAACAACAGATATGACTTATGAGTACATAACTTCCATCCATAGAATGGAAACATAGCCATTGATAGCATTTTGATATAGTCAAAATCATGCAACCATCGTATAGTTGTTACGAGAGAACTGGGAGCACTCGAAAATGAAACTACTTTTAAATTATCAGAAAGGTAACAAGTTCATATACATAGACATAAATAAAAGCCTTAATGTACAAAAAAGAATTTGCAAAGCAATGAATCTGATGCCACCGACTGATTTGGAGAACGTACCTTCAACAAAATTCATTTTAGTGCAGCCCGTCCATTAATCTGGAGCAACCAACTTAGTTCAGATTTTGAGTCTTCGAAATTCCAAGCCTTGAGTTGAGAATATGATCAAGTTTCGAGCCTGACAAAATTAGAACATTGTCAACGGATACATCGAAAGCCACGGCATACAACTAACCAGATCAAAAATAGCATCAGGCAAACAGCTACATCAATGGCAAGAACAATCCGAACTTGACGGCACCATTTCTTCCGAATGTTTGCAGTGTTCGATCTCATTCTCATTGAACCCGAATCCTTCTGCAATGATATTGAAGAACTTGATCCTCCGTGGTTAGTAGAATCCAAAAGCTCCTTATCAATCTTGACTCCTCTATCTGTGGACTTTCGATGGTCTTCTAGCTGAATGTCTCTCATTGCTATCACATGATCCTTTGCCTTCTTCTTCTCATGCTTGTTAAATTTTCCCAACAAAGGGGACTTCGTAGAACTGGAATTTTCATTTTGGCCATTTGCATTATTAGGCGACGGGGAAAGGCCCGCATGACCTAATGGAGTGTCAGCCCTCCAATTGTTTCCATCTTGAGAGACATATTCAAGCGAATTTATCAAGCGACGAATAACAGGCACCAGTTGCTCTTGCATAGCAATTGAATTCATACCGGAAAAGCTTCCTCTCGAACCCTTTCTAGCTACCTTCTTAAATTCATCTCTCACATGCTCTAGAAATTGAAGAACGCCCGGATTTCCAAGACCCTCATCAACAATTGTGAAGTATACATACCCATCTTCAATCAGATACCCAAGCGTCCTTTTAGACATTGTCTCAAAATACCATTTGTGAAACGAAGGAGTGTTTTCCAAGCACAACGAAGCAAGGTTCTCAATTTCTTGGTCTCCCCCACTATAAGCATGCAGGATGCGATTACTCCTCGATACACAACAGTAATATACTGTATTATGAATTGAACCCATTGACATATTTCCAAGCAAATCTGCAAAACCAAATAACCTTCGTAATAAGAAAATGCACTCTGTTTTTCTGATTTATTAAGCTTGTGTTAAAATGAACTTACATTGAATCTTCAATACCTCCTCTTTGTCTTCCAACTTTCAATGGTTCTAATATCAACCTTATGTTTATACATTAAACATTCTCTTCCTCTTTCCTGGGGTTCAGAAATCGACTTTGTACATCAAATTTAGGGTTAAGATCTAAGAGGAATCTAAGCAATCAATACTCGAAGGCAACAAAAAAGCTTGAGAGATCCTCAACAAAGGTGACATCACAAATTGAAAAAAATGCAAGTAAATCATCAAATACAAAGTCAAAAGCTTTTAGAATACTGTTTTTCAGCTATACCCAAACCAGATATTTGAATCCAACACTGCCAAGGAGCTAGTGTGTAGGTCAAAAACAAAAACAAAACATAAAAACCCAAATAAATGAGAATATCAAAAACCAACACATTCATGAACTGAGGTAAACTGCAAGAAATTGATAGATTGTGGTCAAATCGAGCAACAAAACAGTAAAGTTTTTTTTTTTTTAATAAAAAAACAGTAAAAAAAATTTTTTATAAAAAAAAAATAGCTAATCTGCAAAAAAGTTTCAGATGATAATACTCCGAAATTACACTGAGACCTAAAATTCTAGGAAAAAAAGTCGCAAGACCAGGCAAATTCATCAACAAAATTGAAGCAATTAAGCGAGCAAGTCGAAATTTCAAGATCAGAGAAAGTAGAAGCTGTCAGTTGCAGAGAGATTTTGAAAAGAAAATGTTAGCGAAAAAAGAGAGAAAATATCAGGGCAACAGTTGGTTGAGAATAGTTGAAAGCTTACTATATTTCTCCTCCTTCTGAACCAATTTTCTGAGCAACCAAACAGATCGATTCTCAGTTTTTAGAGCTGGAAATTTGAAGGGTTTGGGTGAGAGAGAATAGAGAGACAAATAATGAAAATGTATGTGACAACTCTAAATTGGAAAATTAAAAATTCTTATAAATATGTTGTTTTTGACTGTTGACCAGTTCTTTCTTTCCTTTTGTAAATTTTAATTTCTTGTTTATTTTGGAAAAACATTGAAGATCATCTACATAAATTATTTCCTCTTTCATCATTATTGGGATGATATGCAAATTTTGTAGTTGTAACCAAATAAAAAAATTTAGACACACATCTCCATCTGGAATGGAGTTCAACTCTCATTACGTCGGGTGAAATTGAGTTTTAAATTAAAATATGAGAGTTACAAAACTATTTCATGGCGTGCAAATTTTTTTTTTTTTGAAATAATCATGTCGTGTGACTTAACTGATTAAAAATAAAATGAATCGGTGGTTAAAATTCAAACGAAATAATACTCTTATTACATTTTCTTGAAAATAAAATATAATGAATTAATAATCATTATTCTCATTATAATGTTGTCTTGGACTTGCGAAATTTTAAGTGGATTATTTTCAAGTAATGGGAGATGATATATTCTATCTTAATTATCATGTCATTAATAAAAGAATTTAAGTTATGTTACTTAAGTCAATCGTAATATGATCATTTATTAAAAATTATTATTCATATTCATCATAATAAATTTGTGAGAGTTCGTTGGATTTATAATTATAATGATGTGTCACAACTTTACTGATAGTTTAATCTAAGTCAAATAACTCTGAGTGAAACGCTAAAAAAATGTTACATAATATATCATATAAAATTATAAATCACAATGTTATGTAAATGTAATGCATTTAACATTTTCAAAGTTGACCTAATCAAGAGACATTGATCGATGCATGTTATTTGACTTTGTCATATTCTGACTATTTCAAATGAATGGAGCTTTCAAAAAAAAAAAATGGTTTTGTTTGATTCAATTTACATTCTAGCTTGAAAAAGAAGTATCTAAATATGAAAAGGATGGCATGGAAAAACTTGAGTGAATTTGTAGTTGGCTCTTCTCTGCAGGACATACTTGTCAAATTATGTTCTATTAAATATACTATTGATGTGAATGAGTTTCAACTAAATTTGAACTACTAATTTAAAATTTACAGGAATAGTTATTTTTTTTAGTACTCAGACTTTCATAAAAAACTCAATTTAGTACCTAGACTTCTATTCCGTTTAATTTAGTACCCAAAATTTTATTTTACACCTAATTTAATACATACCGTCAATTTTGCCATTATCAAGTATGACGAGTGGACAACTTTGACTAAGTGTGGCAATTTTTTTTTGGATATATTTTTTTAATATTTTAGTTATATAATTTTTAATTAAAAATATAATTTTCTCTCTCTTCCCTATGCCTCTCTCTCTCCCCGCAACCCCAATCTCTCTTCTCTTCTTCATTTTTGCGTTTTCTGGATCAACTTTTGAATTTTACATTTTTGCATTTGCATTTGATTTTTGACCAACAAAGCTACCTTTGTTCTTCATATGAGAAGAAGCCAATTGCAACAGTTTTTATTTCTTTAGACATAAACTCAATTCATCTTCATATGAGAAGAAGTTACCTCTGTTCGGTTAATTGGA
>JAYMTA010001853.1:0-18450 GCA_036897625.1 Pelargonium cotyledonis
TGAGCTTAATAAATCACACACTGTATATTTATGGGTTCCTATATATTGTTGGTTTATTTGAGTAACTGATCATATCTAAGCACATATACTGGGACAATATTGATCGGTTACTTGAATTACTGGGAATTTTTTTTATGATTGTGCATGATTCAAGTGGCATAACGTCGATTCGCTGAGTCGGTCGGCAGACCGGCGGCGACGCGTCGTTTGAGATTTGGGAAAGAAACATGTGACATGGCAAAATCCGTAAAATAGCATGAGGTAATCTACTGCAACAGGTCATTGAGTTAAATGTACTAAAATAATGAAGTTCGGGATTTGAGATGTCCAATGTCTAAAAGGACTAACAAATTAATAAAAATAAGTTCAAGGGGTCCCGAAATATTTAACGCCAATAAAAATAACGAAAACTTTTTATTTTATTTTATAGACTATGGATTTTTAAGAATTGAACCACCATATGCGGTTTTGGATTTTTAACAATTAAATCATACTAAATCAATTCGATTAATAATCAATCGATTTTGATTTTATTTTTATACTGACCCAATATAAAAGGGTTAAGTTGAACACAAAGCCACAAAGGCTAATTGAGCTAAGTGTCACGGACCGAGTGTACGTGACACAAAAATTCTATCTGGACGGCACAGTGACTATCATGTGCAAAATGAACAACATTCATAAGAGCCAAAAAATGCAAGTCCAAGCTCAAACCTTCCAAGACCCAAACCAAAAGTATTTCCTACATTTTGTGAAAGTTTCTAAAATTGTTGGAAATAATTTATAGTTTTGTTTAGAGTTTGTATAATTTTTTAGAGGCACAATACTAAACGTAGATTGTACTTTAAATCATAGCCATCAATTTTATAAGTATTTTAGTATAACTAAGTGAGGGCTTCATTTGCCCAAAATATCCATTACATTGTAAATATATCTGGTGTGAAATAAACTTTCATTTAAGCAATTCAATCATACTTTCATTAATCTCAAATTTATTGTAGTTTATAGCCGCAACTAATAACTACAGGTAAAAGTCCAAAACGTTGTAGTGAGACCCTGACATTTGGGGGCCCGGTATGATCGTTCACTTCGCACACCCTAGTAGTCGGCCCTGCTCATGGAGTGGGGAAATGTGGTAGCCGTGATTCCAGGGGCATGGGTTGTACAAGTAAAGGTGGAAGAAGTGGCTAAGGTGGTGGCGGTGGCGGAGCGACGAATGCAGGTGGTGGAGGAGGGACAACGGACGGTGGAGGGCCCACCGCGCGAGCGTATGCGTCATTTGTCGGTGCTAGAGTGATGTCGTCGGTTTGTGGGCGTCCAAGAAAGGACCCTCACCGTTGTGGACTTGCAAGACGGTAGCAGAAATAGCACCGTGTATGGTGACGACGTGTTCCTCGACCAAGGATTTGAGTAAAAGGACATTACCGCACTTCTTCTTGGGACAAGCGAAACGATACTTCTGGTGAACCCGCCTGTTTTGTCCGATCATTCCACCGGCGGTGAAGAGAGGATGTTTCTTGCAGTTGTAGCAAGGCCGTCTCACCGGAGGTGGCGGCTCATAATTCTCAGGCTTCGTCGATGTGTTTTCCATTTCGCAGAGATACTTTCGTTCTTCTTGGAAGTCCTTCATGCTGCGAAAACTATCGCGTTTGGTACATAAAAAGAACACTCCATCCACCGTTAAGTTGACAAGGAGCCAATTATTGCATGAATTATTCAATTACAAAATATATTGCCACGTCATTAATAAAAAAAATTATTGTAACATTAGCGGTTTTGTTAATGTATTTGACGAGACGTTCTTAAATGGCATGGTTTCTTAAACTAATATGACTCGTTCGTACTTGACTCGTTTGATAGTCGATGGATTAAATGACACAAATTCAATAATTCAAAGACTAATTTAAATCTTTTTTCTTAATATTAAGATAGAAGTGCTCAAGCGTGGCGAACATTCGGCCACACGTGCGATAGAAAAAGCCAAGCTCTCCGAGAACGACCAATATACACCTTCAACATGCACTCCCACAATGGGTCATCCTTGATCCTTGTCCGATCTAAGCCCCAAAAGGTTTTGCCGCGAAATACTTTCCAAAACATGATCCAACTCATCCTCTCTAATGAACACCCCAAGAGTTAATGCCACGAAATACTTTCCAAAATACGATCAACCTCTTCCTCTCTAACGATCACCCCCAAGAGTTCTCGCCCTTGTCCAAGAGAAACCCCCCAAAATCCATACTCATGTGAGAGCCGAGTATCTTAACCAACTAGACTACAACGGATTTATGTTTCATTAGTAGCAATGTAACTAAATAAACTGTATATATTTTTGACAATTCAATCTATTTTTACATGGATCATAATAAACTTCTGAACATGAGATATATATAAGTGAACCTCTTCTTTTGAAAGTCTCAATGCGTACATGAGAGAAGTCATCTCTTCATATTTGTACAAGAAAGGTTGCCAGAATAGACGTGCAGAGGTGGAGCTATGGCCATATCACATTGGTGTTGCTTCTACTTGAAATATGCGAATAGCAGACTTATTTTTTTGTGCTGAATATCAATATTTAATTAAAAATTACAACTAGTTCACATAATATTTAGAGACAACGAATTGGACCCAAACGGTCAAATCTGCAACAACCCATACCTAAAAAAATTGGCCATCAGCCAGTGCAAAATATCCAAACCCGTAAAACTCGACCCAAAGCATGAATTGCCATTTGCCACTTGCCACTAGCCCACTACTACTACTACTACATATAAGATATAATATAACAAATCAAAACGCAAGAGACAATGTCGTTTAGTAGGTCTTCCCTATCCCACTTCATGACGTCATACTTAGATGGTTGTTTGGCCACACACATAGCCGAAACCTCTTCCTTATTAATAGAACAATCAGCCCTGTTTGGACACAAAGGAGGCGTCAGATAACAAAGTGCGCACGATGTATAAAAGTGTTCTCATCACACCCTGCGCAAATTAGGGTTAGCCCCCAACGTTCACAGTTTCAACCCGAACTCACCATCGTCGACGCTTGAACGGTACCTGTTTCCTCTTTCTCTGATAAATTCTTTTTATTTATTTATTTATTTCTCTTCTCTCTGGAAAATTAAGTCAATATTTGAAGAATTAATTTCAGATACAAAGACCGATAATTGAGAAATAAAAATACTTACTTTATGTGATCCTTGAAATTAATCTCCAAACCCATTATCTAATCCTACATTTCTGACAATGGGAAACCTTAAAATTTGCAGAATGTACTATGATATATGATTGAATTGAGCTGTATGTATATGTATATGTATATATTACCTGTTTCTGTATACAAACTGGGAATCAAATAAAATTTTGAAGCATTTGATTTTTTTTTCCCTTCATATTTCGTTCAGTGTGATTGAATGCAGCAATGTGTATTTATTCTGTTATGAAGTAATTTTTTCTCTTCAATTCTGTTGTTCTTATGTTGTTACTGGATATAGTTGATTGATTGGAACTTGTTCATTTTCTTTTTAGTTTACACTTTCTATATAAGTATCATACACAGAAGCTACATTGATCTGGAGTGGGTTAATGAGAAGCCAATAATGTCTGAAGAGGCCGGACACGTCTTGGTGGTTTATGATGATCCCTCGGATCAGCGATCTTTGTCTTTGGATGATACCAGCAGTACAGAGGAATCGCCTGATGAAACTAGGCTCTCCCTGGAAACCTCTAGTGATGCAATTCCTTATATGGGGCAAAGATTTCCTACTCATGACGCTGCTTATGAATTCTATAGTGAATTTGCAAAGAGATGTGGGTTCTCAATCAGGCGTCACCGCACAGAAGGCAAAGATGGGGTTGGGAAAGGACTTACAAGACGTTACTTTGTCTGTCACCGAGCTGGAAACACCCCGGTTAAAACCTCGACTGAGAACAAACCTCAAAGAAATCGAAAATCCTCAAGGTGCGGTTGCCAAGCTTTCGTGAGGATAAGTAAGACAACAGAACTAGGAGGGCCAGATTGGCGGGTCCCAGGGTTCGCCAACCACCATAATCACGAACTCTTGGAGCCTAATCAAGTCCGCTTTCTTCCTGCATACCGCACGATATCGGACACAGACAAGAGCCGGATTCTAATGTTTGCCAAAACTGGGATTTCTGTACAGCAAATGATGAGACTGATGGAGCTTGAGAAGTGTGTGGAGCCAGGATATTTGCCATTTACTGAGAAGGATGTGAGAAATTTACTCCAGTCATTCCGAAAATTAGATCCAGAAGATGAGAGCATAGATTTGTTGAGGATGTGCAGAAACATTAAGGAGAAAGACCCTAACTTCAAATTTGAGTACACACTTGATTCAAGTAACAGGTTAGAGAACATTGCATGGTCATATGCCTCATCGGTCCAGTCATATGGGTTCTTTGGGGATGCTGTAGTCTTTGATACGACTCATCGCTTGGCTGCTTTTGACATGCCACTTGGGATATGGGTTGGAGTGAATAATTATGGCATGCCTTGCTTCTTTGGGTGTGTGCTTTTACGAGAGGAAAATTTGAGAGCATTGTCATGGGCACTGAAGGTAACAAAGTGGAATAATACGTTTTTTTTTCTTCTTCCAATTAACCTATTGACTTAAATTTCACATGTGGCCTCTACTTGGACAGCTAAATTATTTACAATTCCTTGTGTCATAGAAAAACATAAAGAGCATTAGAATTTAAATACCAATCTTCAATGGCTAGAACGTGCACAGTGCTTGACAAGGAAGAGTCAATGTACCAGTTTGGTATGATTATTCAGTCAAGTATTGCACCTGACAGAATACTTGTGGATTTGGTGGTTTGAGTCCGTTACAAATTGAATCTAGGAATGTGTACTCTTATGGTACTTATGCTCAATCTGGGACTACTATTTTTAGTGGGGAATCAGGACAAATGGGCACTAACTTATCAGATTCATTATCATTTTTTTATGTGAAACTAATTTTACGGTGTGTGCTTTCCATCCTAACTGAAAGATTGTAATAATTTTATTTTGGTTAGATGAGTACAATAATAACTATTTTAGTGAAGATTTGAAATAATCAAGTAACTTACAAGTAATGAATCTTGGCATTTTGCTAACACACAAAGAAAAAGAAAAGTTGTGACATCTTATTTGTTATAGGCCATACCTCTTTGAGATATAAACACATCTTCTACGCTTGTGGTTGGAGAGATCTTTTTGTATTGTGAGTAACTTATGGTCATATTTAAGTAGATAGTTTAACTTGCAAACCGTTATACCATGTTTCTTCATTGACATAGATTGTCCCCACAGAACAACAAAATTTCTCATTGAAATACTCAAATGCATATAGATGACTGTTGAAAGTGGCATCATTTGAAAGGCTATTTGCTAAAAGTTACAGATGGAAAGATACAATGTGAGAACACATACGAGTTGACACTTTCATTGCACTTTCTGGTATGTGTTCAATGCTGTCAGTCTGTTTCTTCCTATTTAACATTTGTAGTGGGTGATAGATGAATCTACTTCACATGAGAAATTGGTTTCATTATTAATGATGAATCCATGGCTCTTCTGTACTTGCATATATTCCTAAAGTAGCTCTAATTTGTCTTATTTGACATTTCTGTTTTCTTTGCAAAAGGCATTTCTAGGGTTTATGACTGGGAAAGTTCCGCAAACAATTTTAACTGATCAGAATATGTGTCTCAAAGAAGCAATATCTATGGAAATGCCAACGACTAAACATGCACTTTGCATTTGGATGATTGTGGCAAAGTTTCCATCCTGGTTCAATGCTGTTTTAGGGGAACGTTACAATGAGTGGAAGGCAGAGTTCTTCCGACTTTATAACTTAGAGTCAATTGAGGATTTTGAGCTTGGATGGAGGGACATGGTGAATTCTTTTGGTCTGCACACTAACAGGCACATTGTCAACCTGTTTGCGTTGCGTTCACAATGGGCACTGCCATACTTGAGAAGCCATTTCTTTGCAGGAATGACCAATACTGGCCAGTCAAAGTCAATTAATGCCTTCATTCAACGTTTTTTGAGCGCACAGACCCGGCTTGCACACTTCGTAGAACAAGTATGTGATTCTTTTTTGCTACAATTTGTTTGTCCTGTGCATTTATGTATCATGATCACAGACATGAATGCAATAAATGTTGCAATATCACTAATGCCTTACTAGGGCATGAAGGAACCCAAAAAACTTTACAAGGAAAGTTTGCATATTTACACTTCATATGTGGCAATAAGCCAATGACCTGGAGCAAGTGAAAATACAGTTTTGGATGTACTAGTCTCTTTAGGCTACCAAAAATGTGCTGCATAAAAAAATTGTGCTGTTTGTGAATACTACATTAAGAAGCTTAGAATTTTTTGTTTTATTTGGGTCAATGTACAAAAGTCCTGTTTTTTTTTTTTTGCGATTTTAGTATCATTTTAAATCTGTACAAGCCAGATGTGCAATGGTTGTCTAAAGTCTTGAATTTCTTGGCACAAAGAGTACCACTTGAAGTTGTATTCTGAATTTCTGATGGGAAACATAACTTTGGTGGTTATTCCTTGCAATATTTTGATTTTGGAAACATTTGATTTTCAAATAAACTTTAAAGGATATGAAGTATGTAGCAATTGATGAACTTCCCGTATAGCATTCTCCATTTATGCAGCCATGGCTTATTCTGTGCTTTTGAAGTGAAAAACTTTTTTCCGTGGCATGCAATTCCAATTTTACTTCCAACTTGTGCTTGGCACGCCTTCAATTTACGGACTAGGGTCATTGTATCTTTCCATGACAGTTTATTTATGCTTCTTGACTTTTTACACACAGGTTGCTGTTGCTGTGGATTTTAAAGATCAAGCTGCGGAACAACAGACAATGCAGCAAAATATCCAAAACATTTGCCTAAAAACTGGAGCTCCCATGGAATCACACGCTGCCTCAGCCCTCACTCCTTACGCCTTCTCAAAACTCCAAGAACAACTTGTTTTGGCTGCTCATTATGCATCCTTTCAGATGGAGGATGGTTTCCTTGTCAGACACCACACCAAACTTGAGGGAGGCCGGAAAGTGTATTGGATTCCCCGGGAAGGCATTGTAAGTTGCAGCTGCCATCAGTTTGAGTTCTCTGGAATTCTTTGTCGGCACGCCCTTCGCGTTCTCTCAACAGGGAATTGCTTCCAAATCCCAGAAAGGTATCTTCCCATCCGTTGGCGCCGGATCAGCACATCTTCTGCCAAACTCCTTCAGAGTATTCCTGGTGTTCAGGCAGAGAGGATTCAGCTATTGCAGAGTATGGTATCAACTCTTATAACAGAATCCGTCAAATCTAAGGAGAGGCTAGATATTGCAACCGAACAAGTTTCAGTCCTATTAACACGAATACGAGATCAACCAGTCCCATCACAAGCTGCAAGAGATGTGTCTTCCATGCACAGAAATCTTTGAGCCAGAATCTACAGTTAGGAGATAGAGTTAGTATGAATTCTCTTGAAAAGCTGAAGAAACACATAGAATACATGAAGATGGAGTGTTTTGTTTGGTGAAAGCTTTTTGAGGGTTCTGAAAATGTATAAATTATACATATCAATATAATAGAAAATGGTGAGTAGTCTAGTCTGTATTTAAGTCATGTTCTTTTTTAAAGGAAAAAGTAGTGTAAAACAAGGAAAATTTTGCAATGCTAGAGGATTGAGAATGAGAGAGTATTTGAATGTGGGTTTTGTACACAATCAAAGCATTTATTCAAATTCAAGGAGTAAGTAGATTTCACAAGTTGAATAACAAGGTCAAATAAATTATTTTTATTTTCTATAAAAATGATAACAAGAATAAATTATAGAATTATTGTTTAAAGCACTAAACATATTTGACGATATTTATCTTGTCGTCACATTTATACGATGAACTTTCCATATCATTGTAAAAGTTGAAGTTGAACACTTTAGTTTTTCTATGAACCAAATGGATATTGAAAGATAAAATTCAATCAAATACATACTTTATCATTAAAATAAATAACTCCTAACTAAAACTATGACGATTAAAGAAACGCGTAGTTGGACTATCGAGCGGGATTAAGAGATAGCTCGCATCATTTAACTCAAATAAAACACTTTAAACCGCTTGACTCAACCTGCCTTGATATTGTTGACTTAAGTTAATATTATAGAATATTTTTCTTTCAAAAAAATATACTCTTAATTTTCTTAGGCATATAAATTTATACAAATTTTAACTTCCGGATCTATTCGGATCCGGATTCGTTTACCGGTTATTAATAAATGGGTTAATTTATTTGGGTGGCCAAAACGATGCGTTTATTGATTTTCATTTTCTCTTAAATCTCCTTCGTCTCTCTCTGCTACCTCCGCATCGCAGCAACTGCAATGGTTCTCCACTGACTCGCGCGACGAGCTCTTACCTCCAAACCAAACGGTGCGTTTAATCCGAGGTTCGTTCAAAGGAACCAGGTTGCATATCTGGATCAGTTCATGGCTGTTAAATCTCAGTTTTTGTACTTAATTAATCCAATCCAACACTAGTCTAGGGTTGCTACAATTTCACTGGACTTGACTCTATATTAGTGAATTGGATTGGTTGCAGGGATTGCTAAAAGCTTGAAGAAGAAGAAGAAGAAGAAGAAAACATGCATCCTCATTTGACGCTGCACAGACATCCAATGTGTGCTGAAGTGAGTCCATCTCCTTCATCCAGTTTTCATTTCTCATTGCTATTTAATAACTTTTGAAGGGTTAGGATTGCATTTTATTTAAATTTTTTGTTCTGGGTTGGAAAATATGGTAGCTTTTGATCAAGGGTTCTGGGCAAAGTTGTGATTTTTTTTGTGTTTTTGCAAGCTTGTTTTGTTTTGCTACAAGTCTTTCTTTTTATTAAAGTATACAAATTGGGTTTGGTTGATGAGTGTTCTGAAAGCTTAAATTAGTTTCATTTAAGCTTATACTTTTATATAGCTGCTGCAGTAGGTTATGTGGTAGGTGATTTTGCTTTGGCAATGTTGTTCTAGATATTGACTTTGTTAATAGAAGTCGAAATATCAAAGCTGTCTCCTGATGAATGTTGCTGTGCTAATCTGTTTAGGTTGAACTGCATCTCTCTTGGATATCGTTATTGTTCCTTGAAATATCAGTTTGCTGGATAAAATTTGTGTAGCTAAATCATGTGTTGGAATGCTTATTAGAATTATACTTTCTGCAGATTATTCAGGAGTTCCAAAAGTGTCATGCGGACTACCCTATTGCAAAATTTTATGGCAAATGTAATGATCTGAAAATAAAACTTGATCGTTGTTTCAGACAAGAAGTAAGTTGTCTTTGTACACAGCCTCTTGTTTTTCTGTTTGCTTTTGAAATCTGAATCATTACTTTGCAATAACATTTTTCTTTCTCTCTCAGAAAGAAGTGAAGCGAAAGGCCAACCATGAAAAGAGTAAGAAGCTCAGGGAAAGACTACAAGCTTACAGGATGGAAAGTTCTGTTAGAACCTCTGAAGAGTAGAATTGTGTGCATGCTTAGTGCTAAAATGATCTAGACTATTACACAAGTCATTTTGTCAAACCTCGCATAGAATTAATATAGTGGGAAATTCAAGATAAGGGAATATGATACAGCCCATTGCTGTTAGAGATCAGAGATATATCAGAATATTTTTCATTTTCTGGTGCACGTGATGCTTTATGATATGTTCATTGCGATTAACATTATCATAAAAATAATGTCATTGGTTGTAAAACTGATTCGTTCATCCATCAAGTTTTTTTTTACCGGGAAATTTGAAAGTTAGTTTTCTTTTTCCTCTCTTTTGGAGTATAATTTTGCCACTGTTCCGCAAGAAAATAAAGAGATTATGTGTCTTACTGTTCAACTCTTGAAAGGTTTGGCTGTTTCCTCACTATAAGCACTTAGTTTTAGCATGGGTTATTAAGATTATTGTAAATTTGAATATATTGTACTTTATGACAGGTGTAACATCCATGCCTGAACATGGGTGCTTTTCTTGTAATCAAAGAGTTTATTTTTGGTTCAAATCAAATGGAAACAGCAACCTCATAAAATAATACATTTGCATAATTCAGCAACAGTGGCTATATCTCAAAAGTAAATCTGGAGCAGCTAAGCTATTTAGCCACTGATTTTCAGAAAATGAAAACTTCATCTGTATGCATATTTATTGGAATTTTTTTATTAAAAAAACTTTGCAATAATTCTCATCAACATAGAGAGTGCACACTTGACACTATTGACACACTGAAGCTATATAAGCAAAAGCCTCAGCTCCTATCTCTCTGCTGTATCACTTCAAGTTCAAGATCAGTTTTTCCTGTTATCTACTTTCTAGCTTCTTCACAGTAAATCTTAAGGATGTAAACATTTATGTTAGCAAGTACAAAAAATTAGGTTTTTTCATTTTTTTCTACTCTGGGAAAGCCTGGTGTATTGCATCATCTAAATAGATTGCCTCATCTTCGCTCTGACCTGTTTTCCACGCCTTCCATTTCACATCAGAATTTCCTGATTCTCTCCATAGCTTAAGTAACGAGAGTGGCAGGGGGCCTCTTCTTGTACCAAGTGGAGATACGCAATACCATATGCGATAATCACATTCTCGCTTCCCACTTGAAGTTCTAACATCTTGTTCATCATCATCATCATCATCGCTCAACTCTATAAACTCAACTGGTGCTGCACTTTGGTTTTGCACTGCTCTTGCAGCTTGATGAATTTGCTTTCCACCAGAAATATCAGAATGAGACGGCTTTTTGAGAGCTTGGCCTTCAGTAGCAAAAGAAGGGAATTTTTGTGGATAGTTTTCAGGGAGAAGTGTTTTTGATAACTGCTGTTTTACTTCCAGGACAGCTTGAGACAGATTTCCCTGAGCAGCATGACCATTTTGAATTTCAGCAGCAAGAACTTGATACTGTGGAGGTGATCTTTCAGAAACACATGCCCCAGATTGGTGTTCATTTTCTCCTGGAAAGTGATAGAAAAGTTTTAGTGAGCATCAAGGACACACACACACAAAGAATTACTTTTTGTTTTATCATTTCTCATGATTGATCTTAAGGGTCTGTATACCAAATTATAAGCTTAAATGAAACTAACAACCTAAAGTTGCTCTCCTTGCAGGACTTATGTACAGGTTTTGATATAAAAAATGTCATTCATTAAATAAAAAACATAGATAAACTTATTGCTGTTTATAAGAGAACCTAGTTGCTCTGGAATCTAATATAATGTTTCCTTAACCTAAACAAAGCACAATATGAAATATAAAAACCTGCTGTTTCTTCTTGAGTAAACTGTTTGTTGACAGCTTCTCCACTTCTGTCCTGTTTGGTCTCTAATCCATATTCGAAAGCTCCGTAAGCAGAGTCTCCAATAGCTACATTTTTGTCCCCTGAAGAAGTAATTGCATAAGTTGTTCCTTCAAAGCCAGCAAGGAGTAAATTATCCTTTTGATTTATATGGATACCATGAACAGATGCAGATGTACGAAATTACTAGAAAGGATGTATGTAACTCAAGAAAAAAAAAGTATTAAGGAAACAGGACAGTTTTATTCTCAATACATCAAACTAAACCAAAATGGCAGGGAGTTCGAACAGGCCTGAGGTAAAAAATATGACGATTAGAACATTTTTCATAAAATTAAAATCCCATCTTCTCCCATTCTACATGTTAGTAACCTGTCCAACCATTCAACCTTATTTTGCAAATTTCCAATACAGACTATATATCTAGATGTATGGAAAGTAAGAAAGTCGGAAATAAATGCTTAGCAAACCTGAAGCATGGATTCTTCCATTCAAGCACCCGTTAAATTTGTGTCCTGGAGTCTCACGTGACCTTTTGATAGAACCATCTGCAGCGTTACACCCATTTTCTTGCATACCATTTCTTAAAGAGTCCTCAAAACTAGGCTCAGGCTCTTCTATTTCAGCAATTACTTCCAGGACATTCTCTAACAACTGCGCTTGTTCTGATGGTGTCTCAAGCAGCTTCCTTCTATCCATGTACTCAGCGTGCGTATAAACAAAGAGAAGTGAAGTTAAGCATCACACTGCCTTATCAAGAATCAGGAGTATTTGATGTTTTAGTTTCACGGAAAGATTTATCGTGTACTATTACTAAACGAATCTGGATTGGAATGGAAAAATTGTCACGGGAAATATTGCACACATGAATTAGCTTCAGCTTCACTTAAATCTGCTGCTGAACCGTTTCAAGGGTTCATTAGCATTCCTATATATCATACACAGTTGACAGTTTCCAGATTAAAAGCTAGATCATGATATGTTGGGACAAAATATTAACCGTCTTACTCTTGTGGTGTGTGCAAGTGTTAATCCTACCATAAGTGTAACTTACATATCTTCAGCTTCTCTGCAATCTCAAAGCTACATGACCAAAGGATATTCTCTTCTCCATCCTTTTTCATTTGCCCGATCAATGCAGTTTCGTAATAGAGCCAATTCTCTCGCAATCCACTGGCAAATTCAGAGAGAAGGAAGAAAACAAAAGCAAGCATGGGTTTAGAGATATTAGATTGTGTTATAGAAGGTTGGGCAATCACCAATTTTACAAAGATAACCATGATAAAACAGAAACAGAACTTATTAAAACTGCAGATTTAATTAATCAAAATTTTATTTTCTTCATTTTTTTAAATCTTAATCATGAAGTTGTAGACTATAGTTCTTTTTTTTTTTAAATGAAGAAGAAGAAGAATATCATAAATAAATATGAAATGATAATGGATAAAACAGTTATTATGTGGTTATTTGGTGAGCTACACCACAAAGGTTTATGAGAAAGACACAATGCAAGCAGAATTGACAAATATATCTAGAAGACATACATGTTTGGTAATATCTTCATGCAAACTTCTCACTTTCTCTTGTAGTTCCACCTGACAATGTCAAACAAGGCAAGCTTTTCATTTGCTGGGGGAAATTATTATATTTTTAAATTACATCTATACATTCCTAATTTAACAACACAAAAGGCAAGGAAAAAACAAAGCATATCATACAAATGCAGATACAAGTTGATTACCTAAAAAATCATTTGCCAATTAACAAAAAGGTGACATGGGACAGGTTAGGAAAAGTGAAGGTAGATGGTGCTGCAAGAAATTAATGATAGTTTACGATGATATATTGGTTATATTTGGGGATAGGCTACCAGGTTAGCAGCTGAGAGTTAGCAGCAAAATAAATACTACCATGAGACAGAGACCCCTAGCAACACACCCAAGCAAAGATAATATGTTAGCAAATGGATCACAAAAGCCCTCAAGACGACAACCAAACCAGCTTGGATAACTTGTTAAACCTGATTCCAACATAAAGGCTCAAGCTGTTAAGTGGAAGGGCCCAACTAGTATATCCAGCGGTCTCAAGCGTTGGAACACTTTCACCGTGGGATAACTTCAGCAATTAGCACTAAGTTTCTAATAGATTGAGTTGGAGTTCTACAAACTCCTAATGACTACAACTTGATCGATCTGCAAAACTTCCACATTTTCATCCCTGAAAATCAGTTATCAAAAGTGCAATTTTTGAGTACGTTGTGTTCTTCACGCTTCACATCAAAATGGTAAGCATTGAAAGTAACGAAGCAAAAACAGAGAACTCCAAGAACAGAAACTTGTGGAAATGTTTACTATAAAAATAGAAACAAATACAGGGAATATCTGCGTGCATGCAGATGTAACCCATCCCATTTCCATTCTCTAAGCTGTTGACTGATAACTTCACCAAATTGTAGAAGTAATCAGATTTTTGTTCAAACATTCTACTTCAATTTATGATATACAATGCATACTACTTGTTTGACACAGGCTCAAGTAACTGATTATAAATAGACTAAACTGCCTTCACATATAAAAACTTACAACAGAAGGCCTTTTAAGCAGCCCTTGTACCATTCTCTTACGCAAGTCCTCACATTCTTCCTGCAGAAAATGTACAAAAAGAATTGCCAGATAAAAGTCAAATCATCATTACTTTTCTGAAATTAGGAGTGCTTTTCAGTTTTCAGCCAGCACTAAAATATAGAAAAGGTAACATTTCTCAGGGCAATCATATTTGAAAATATTTTGTCTCAACTTTCAACTAATTAAATTCTCTCTTCAAACCATGCAATTGTAATTGATTCTTAATTTGACAGTTTTTTACCACCCACTGAGGAAAAGGTAAGGGAAGGGGGAGCTCAGTATGTTACCTTGGAGATGTCATCATCTGATAGCTTGCATATTGGAAAATCATTTGGCATATTATAGACTTGGAGAACATTTGATGTTATATCACCAACACAAGAAGTTTTCTTTATACCTATAATGATACAAAACATTGAATAGAAAGAAATCATCATATGTAACTTGGCCTCAAAAACCTCCGACACAAGCGCGAGTAATAAAACTAAAAAAAAAAAAATCATACGTAGGAAGCCAAAATAAAGAGGGTCTAAATCTTACATTTAGACAACCATATTTGTAAGGATTCTTCTCTAGACAGTTTATTTCACATGGCTTAGATTGGTTTTCAACACTGTGTTGTTGACTTGTTGCGTTTAGGATGTAACATAACATTCATTGACAGCATTTCTTTGTTCTGTTGGTACAACTCTTCAATTAACTTGCCTCTTTATCGGCTACTTTTTTTCCATGCTTAAAAAGATGAAAAGAATAATTGCTAACTCCATCAGTCAAATTTTAGGAATTGAAATCAGTAGTTACAACAAAAGCACAGAAATGTCTTTCTGTTTGTCCTTATAGTTTTATTTATATATTTCCTAATATGATGTCCGGGAATTCTTTGAGCACCCAACTATTTCCAACCACACAATTTAGGTCATTACAGGTTAAAGCATTGAAGGTGTACCCAAAGTGCATCTGAAAGGAAAGTTATATCTGAAATATGCAAATATTTATCAATATATTGTATATCAAATTACCAAATAAGTTTAGGCCAATGCTTGCTTGAAAGACCATGATACCATTTTACAGCCACTATAATTAAGTTTTTTGTTTCAACTAAAAAGGGACAGTTCAGCTCTATTGAACTTTTCTAGTAATTGTTAGAAGATTTACCTTTAACTTGCAAGAGCGTGTGGGAATTTGTTTGCCAAATATCATTTGGGTCTGATTTGACTCTCACAAAGCTTCCGATTACTTTGCTATCAAAGGTTTCAGGTTGCTTCAGCATCTTCTCCACTAAAGTCCTCCGTAAGTAGACAAGCCTGATATTATCAGTAACTATAGATGCAAAACTGCTTTGTTGGGCAGCCTTTTTAAGTAAATTTCTTTGCGGACTGGACTTCCTCTGCCTCTTATGGACCAATAACACAGTCTCCTCATCTTCTGAACTGGATTTGACCTTGTTCTCATCTGAATCTGATTGCTCAACATTCTCAGCAAAATGTGCTTCCAGACGGTCATATATCTTATTTTTAAACAATGTTTTCCTTCCCATAAGAGATTGTAGCCTTGCATCACAAAGAATTTTCCTTTTCTTTTCAGGGTGGAAAAGCTTGTTTTCTTCACAATACTGAGAAACAATAGAGGTAACTTCATGCTGTGATAATTGTTCAGAAGTGTCCTTGCCAATATATGTAAGAAATTCTATGAGGGGTTTAGATCCCCATCCTATGAATTCTTTTTTCTTATCCTTTGCCTTTTTTTTCTCTACACATAGTTTCCCCTTAGTTCTCTTCCTTTTTCGTGCTCGTTTGCATTCTTCCAGATCATGTGAATCATCATACTCAGATACATCTTCTTCATCAACTTCTCCGTCTTCCCCAAATTCATGATCATAGTCATACCCGTTCTCCTTGCTCTTCTTCAATAGGCTAGCTGCCAAATAGACATCTTCTGATGTTAAATTTTCTTTTCCCTTCGCTATTACCCAGTACTCCTTGAATAGCCACTCAACTGAACTTTGATCATTGAAATCTACCTTTTCCTGTAAATCAAAAGGCTTAGAGGCAGTGAGAAAACAAACAGTAAAAAAGAGCATCTTCTCAGCACTCCTCCAAACATCTTCAGAAACTAAAATATGGGAAGGAAGAGTTTTACCAATGAATGTATATGTGTAGGTGTAAAAGTGATCACGCATTTAAATCATTGGGAAAAAAGAATGCTCTGACTATATTAATGCTAGGTACTTCAGATGTTGTGGACACCATTTAATAAATTTGAGCATTACAGTTTACTTGTTTTCAGTGAAATGTAACTTTGGGCAGCTGTTGTAAAAGTAAAAGTAGAATGTTTTAGCATTTTTAGGCTGAAGATAATCAAATATCTTTTCAATATTTGTTAGAACGTACTTCTACGAGGTTTAGTAATAGGGGCCATTGATGGGTACAATGGTACCAATGTCACAGGTCAAGCACAAATGCATGGATTTGAGTCTTGGAAACCTCTCTCTAGACCCCACAATGAGGCACAGCCATCAGAGAGTCTCTCACACACAGAAACACACACCAGTTTGGGAGATCAGAATACAATAGAAACAAACACTGTTTCTTTGAAGTTTATATATATATATATATATAATGATGTAAGTACCAACATCTACATAACAAACTTGCAATCTGTGTCTGGAACATAGGCTTTAATGATGAGTAGATGAATAAGTAAAACATGCAGTCGTCTTCAAAGAACACCAGTACCCACAAGGCCACACCCACATCAATTTGACAGTTTAGGAGGTAATATTAACAAACCACCTATTTTGAATATTAAAAGAATGGAAAATAAACCAAATCTACACAACACACTTGCAATATGCATATTGATGATTGGGTGAACATCTAGAAAGGTTTTCTGCAAGAATGTTCCACAAACCCCTATCAAAAATCCTATTTAATAACAAAATTACTACAAACCCCCTACTTTATAACTGATGTTAGGAAGAAAAATAAGAACCAATAGAAGTAAGAAACATAACAACAAGAATGTTAGAAATGTTCATACCCCATCCAAATCAACATCTAAGTTGTCTTCTATAAGTTTTGTTAGCCTTGAGCAGATATAGCAAAATCCTTTATTCCCTCTAACAGGTGCAATCTTAATAGACTGGATGCAGCGTCCACAAGAAGCTCTTGGACAGAGAAAGCACTGATATTTCAAGCTTTTATTGCATAAATTGCAAGAATGCCAATCTAAAATGTAGACATTAGCAAGGAGGAATACATATATTCCAATATTTAAAACAGGAGCAAGTATGAAGAGGAGGAAAAACTATGATAGCAGCAAAGTAGCTTAAAATAAGGGATTGATTGTAAGAGTGGAGGGAACTCACATCTCCAATCTGCACACAAACAACAAACTTGAACTTGATAGAAAACTTCAAACATGCAGCATGCCATGTGTTACAGCATGTTTAACTTGTTTTTTCTCTATAAATTACAAACATGGGATTGTAGCAGCAAATTTGGTACTTCAATTTTACATATATTGGATATAATTTGGCACTTATTTTAAGTAATTCTAGATACAGTCTAAATCCAGTAGACACTAGTTCGTTGAAAATATTAATATTAGATTTGGGAATGGTACTCGAATTAGGATCTGAATTAAAGACTCCATTTTTCAATGGAAAATTACTCGAGCATGCTCTCAGTTAGAGTAAAATTTATTTGTTATCAATGAAACTTTGTAAGGCCAACCAAGCATAGAAAAATGTTCCACAAACTGGAATATTCTCCATGCTACAAACAAAGCTTATGAGTATGATACATGGACGGAGGAAAT
This sequence comes from Pelargonium cotyledonis, assembly GCA_036897625.1. NCBI lineage: Eukaryota > Viridiplantae > Streptophyta > Magnoliopsida > Geraniales > Geraniaceae > Pelargonium > Pelargonium cotyledonis. The sequence goes on from JAYMTA010001853.1 coordinate 17,795, forward strand.
ATCAGGGTTCACATATTCGAAATATGTTAAAATTCAAGACCATGTTTCAACTGTGAAATAGGATTTGATTAAAAATGACAGAGAACTACAAAAAAGTAGCATTTATCATCAAAAATATAAAAGAAGACAGCAGCTTACTGCAAGTCCAGCTAACTGCAGTCTCCAGAAAGGAATCATCTTTTCCCAAGCATCTAGGATGATAAGCTTTTGGACAGCCCCTAAACGAAACAAATACACTAGTTAAACAAACTAGACACCACAATATTTATTATTAACTAGCCGAATACTATCAACCTATTACATTTAAAATTTGTGGTATTATTGAGGGAATATATGAACATTGGATGCAAATTTACTTGATAACTTTGTTTCATCCTGAGAAAACGTTTAACTTAATATTTTTTAATTGAAGTTAGACCTAAATTCAAGGAAATGGCAGCAACCAACCATCTGTCATTGTCAAAGCTAATAGATCAAGTGGCTTATTTCAGCATCAAACATATCTGACTTTGGATGGATTAACCCACAATGTCATAAAAATGTAAAGCTGATTATTCTAGATATCTTTGCAGACTTATTGGTACTAAGAAGACAACAGAACTATGTAGTTTTTTTTAGTGTCTGATCTGGGGGTCTAAACGAGCCGAGCCTTAAAC